>BRDA01068543.1:0-10725 GCA_036984385.1 Crenuchus spilurus
AGACAGACAGAGAGACAGACAGAGAGACAGACAGAGAGACAGACAGAGAGACAGACAGAGAGACAGACAGAGAGACAGACAGACAGAGAGACAGAGCGAGAGAGATGGAATCAGAGGGGGAGAAGGTAGGTAAATGCTGCAGACAGCAGGAGAAAGGGTAATCTTTGTTTTGCACTGAAAGCAGACATAGTTTGTTCATTAATCAACGTCGATACAGAACAGCCGCCTGGTCACCTCTCAGCAGAGGCAAACAGCAACAGGTTTCCAACAGGTATCCCACTGTAACAAGAACCATCAAAATATGCAGGCATGGGTAAACGTACGGCTCTCTCTTCAAGTGTATTTAAAGCAGCTATGCGTTATAACAACACTGCTTTGTGGCAGTGATAGATGATATCGTCTACATCAGCAGAACAGTAAAGATGTCAGTAATATTAATTTAGTTTTAGAGATGACACCTTATATCCGTGATAATATTCTATCCCATAATCTAGCAGTGTGTATGTTGCCAAGCAGTTCCCTTTTACCTCTTTACACCAACATCTTACACACTTTAACCGGAGCGGTACCAACAATCTACTGTACATCTAATACTAATCTTAAAATTAAAAACATAATAGTTCAACAAATACTAAGATTACTTTCTAGTCAAGAAGCTTTAAGTCTTACCTAAATATCATCCGCTATAGTGCTAATGCAAAACATTTGGAAAATACTGCAATAATAGTGAATTTGCCTGATATTGGCAGTCAATACATTATTTGCTAATAAATGAAAACTACACTATTGCTACACTGCATGTTGATATTATGGCTGATCATTTAAAAGGATAATTTTGTGCCCTACTTTTAGCTTACACAGTATGGAATCCTTCTTCTAGACCCGACAGTGTCCTCTGCTGACCCTCTGACTCCCTGTAATGGCTGTTGAAGGCCAGAATGTTAAACTAATTTTAATGAGTGCATCTCCAAATGCCAGATTATCATGAAAAAGCTCATAATTTAATTCAAAAAGGTAAATAAAATGTTGGGACACACCTTCTAATTCAATGTTTTAATTTTTTTTTCCTACATTCCAAATTAACCACAGGAATCATGTAGTAAACTTAAAAGTGTTAAACAAACCAAAACATGTTTTAGATTTTACTTCAAAGTAGACACACAACTGATGTCTCAAACACATTAAGAGGCATTAAATGCAAGTCATGAACTCTTGACAAGACACAGCTGTTAACTGAAAGCCATTCCAGGTGACTACCTCATAAAGCTGACTGAGAAAATGCCAAGAAAGCTGCATCTAAGCAAGAATGTAAAATATAAACATGTTCTGGCTTGTTTAACAGTTTCTTAAACAGTTTATTTAATAATTTCATGTAAAAGTCACATATTTCAAGCCTCTTTTATTTTAATGTTGACACTGTTGGAATAGTAATTTACTCAAACTCCAAATTAAATATTAAAATAATTAGTGATTCTGGATTTCATGTTAAATGAGCTATAAACCAACATTAAAATAAAAAACAGCTTGATGTCACTTTATATGTAATGAATATAAAATATGAGGAAAGTTCACCTTTTCAAATGAAACTTCACACAAACTTTTTCACAATCTTCTCATTTTTTTGAGATGCACTAGTACATTAAAATTACTTTTATCAGAATGATACCGGCCACAATCAGTTGTTTATCACTCAGGAATCTGACTCTAAATTTCCACATCAATGGACTCCTGAGCTCTACTCTGAGGTGTGAATTTGCTGGTTACATATGCAATGTGTTCTAGCATCCGTGCCGCTCCGCTCGCTCGAAGCACTGAAGTACCCAGGTGTTTCCTTCAGAGCCCCACCTGGAGCTCAAGTCAGCCATGTAAAAGAGAAAACATGCCAACGGTGGCATGCCGAGAAGCTGTGCCACTCAGACTTGTCTGGCAAAATGCTTGGCTCAGCTGGCAAACTGAGTGAACAGTCCTTAACCATCTGGATCGCTAGGTGTTCCATAAAACCTGTGACATTTTCCATTTCCTACTTGGGCACTTTTGGCAAAAGCCTGTGCCAGGTGCTCGGCATTAGGACGAAATGCTTAAAAAATGATTTCACGTTTGTACTTTCAGAAGCTTCTTCCACTGGAAGTCTCTGTAAGTGACCTAAAGCTAGTGGCTGGTGGTGGAGAGGAAAGCCCCCGGGGGGTAGAAGTCACTCTCTCCCAATCACTACTACAATGCGATGTTCGTTGGCCCAGGTACCCGTTACTCTATCCATCAGAGTCAGGGGCATTGCAAGTGATTGGGAGAGTCCTAGTGAACGGGTGGGTAGATTGGCCAGTTCTTAGCAATAGTGGTTTTACTGGTGCATACACTACATTGTATTGGACCAATAGGCTCTAAGATCTGTAACGTGTTTGTGGTAGACATTATACCGGCAGTCCAGTGTCCAAAAAGTGTGCCAACACATAGGTAGATTTAGTTTTCCGTTTTAAAAACAAGAACAAGGTGGATCAGAACATTGTAATATCCCACTGGAAGAGGAGATACGGAAAAATAAAACAACAAGTGTGTGGGAGCAGTAAGACAGGAACTCTGATACAGAGGAACATACCATGGTACATGCTTTTGAGATGACTTCCTATCACTGTTGTTCAGTTCCTGAAACTGCAGGTATGGATTTGACGCTAATTACAGTAAAAACATTCAGTGTGGTCTGCAATTTAAGGGTACCGTTGGATTCTGTCCCCTCATTTGAGCCTCACATCAGGTCTCTGGTCAAAAAAGCCTTTTTACTTCTGTCGCTCACCATGAAAGACACTGAAACTCTGGTCCATCCTTCAATGTCATGGCTCCCAAAATATGAAACTCCTTACATCAGTCATTCAGAGGCTTAATAATAATAATAATAATAGAGAAGAAAGAGTTGCTTAAGAAGGAAGAGGAGCTGGAAGAAAATGAGAGCAGATTAAATGACAAAACCACTTTGACCTTCAGAGATCTGCAGGGTCTGATGAGTCCATTCGGTTGTAGGTAAGATATTACTGCATCTATCACACAGCATTTCCAAATACAGATGGGTTTTATACAGCTTGTACATATTCAAGACAACCACTTGTACACACACATGTAAAGTCACTGCTGGTACTTGCCTTGTACTATGATTGTACCGTCATGTTAGTACAGCCTCTTAAATGAAAAACATTGAAATTATAGGGAAGGGAGAATTTTTATGCTTTAAAGTCTTATTTAATAGTAATGTATCTGACTCTAGGAGGGTGAAGACAAGCACGTGTGATACAGCCACCGCCTCTTTTCGAGCTACCGCTGATACACCGTCACTGGGGAGCCTAACTCGCTCGGAGGAAAGCGCAAGATTCCCAGCGCCGAATGGACCCATCAACAGATGCCTGAGCCAGCGGACATTGCAATGTGTGAGTGATGGGGAGAGCACGGCCAATTGCTGAGCCACTCAGGGTAATCACAACAACATAATTGATGAACAAAAATATCAGCATCATGTGAAGTTTAGAGAAGTAGGTTTGGGAATGAAAGGTCATTGGTTCAATCCCTGAAAATAGGCATGAAAAGTACTATTGAGAAAGGCACCTAACCCCATCTGCTGCCTGGGCACTGCACAAGTGGCTACCCACTGCTCCTAATACGAGTGTCTCTGCTCACTTGTGTGTGTGCATGCATGGGTAAAATGCAGACAGGAATTTTCCCAAAAATGATGAATAAAAGTGCTTCTTCTAGATCAACATCAGTCTTTGAAAAATCCATCATTACTACGCTGAGAGATTCTCATAAGAAGCCTTGCGCTATACAGTGTGTGAGGCGGTCAATGCGGTGTGTGTTGAGGAACAGGTGGGTCAGCAGCAGAGAGAGATGAGAGTGTGAGGGTCCTGGTGGTTTGGTGAGGCGAGACCGAGTGTCTGGCTGGCAGACTGGAGAGAGAACAAAGAACACCAGCAGGAAAAAAAGAGAGGAGGAGAGGATGCCAATGAGAGAGAGAGAGGAAAAAATGGAGAGAGAGAATGTGAAGAAGGCATCCTGCTGAGCCCACTCCCCTGCCTGCAGAAATTTGAGTTCTTCATAGCCTTCACTTGCTAAGAGACATGCTCACACACTCACAAACACAAACACAGACACACTCGGATACAGAGCCGACTCATCCCAACAGAGCTGCTTTCAGTTCAGTGCCAACGATAGGCACTTTCACCGAATCCAAAAGTAAAATGAAACAGAAGGCTAGGTTTATTTCTGACTCTGTAACAGAAACTGTAGAAATGAAGAACATCTACCAACCAAGGCTGGGTATCATCATTTGGTGCATGTATAGTATGAAAAACTTCTTCAATATTACGGAATAGGGCTGCGATTCTTTTGGGAATTGCACCCCTATTACGGAATATCGAAAATTTTGTAATCAGTACAAAAAGACCAAAAATAGCCCGTCTCATCAGCACCACCGAGACAGTAAAGATGCTCCAAAATCTAAACAGGTGATTGGCTGTTACTAAAATCAGCCTTAAAATAGTGGAATAATGTAAAGTACAGACTGAACGATGTTAACTGTTCAATGGTTGATACCGATGCTGATATTTCGAGAGCAGGATGATAAATGACTAACGTATAAAGACGATATCTTTGTGTCTGTATCTGAAATATTGTATTCTGAGGTAGGAAGGCATGAAGTCGTGTCCACAACGTTTACATAAAAGGCCAAATTTTTTTAAATGCTTTTTCCAATTTGATTCCCTTCCCAATGTAGTAGTAGCCAATTAACCCATCCCATCCACTAGTGGGCTCTCCCCATCACTTTGTAATGTCCCACTGACTCTAGGCGGGTGAAGACAAGACACGCCTCCTCTGTTGCATGTGATGCGGGCACCACCTCTTTTTGAACTACCACTGATACACCATCACTGGGGAGCGGAGGAAAGCACAGGATTCCCAGCTCCGAATGGACCAATCGGTAGACGTCTGAGCCAGCGGACATTGCAATGTGTAAGTGATAGAGAGAGAAAGAGCGCCATCTACCCGCCCAGAGAAAGCACTGACAATTTTTGCTCTCTTGGGTCCCGGCTGTTGATGGCAAACAGCATGACCGGGATTCAAACTCACAATCCTCTCGTCATGGTGTCAGCGTCTTAGCCTGCTGAGCAACTCGGGACCCAAAGGATGCATTTTTAAACTGTGTTTGGTCAGTTTGACGATACATGTATAAAATTATAAAATGCTAGTTGGCTACAAATGTCTTAATCTCAGTGCTGCCTATTTAGGTAGCAAGGGATCAAGGCATCTACCTTCGAGTTTCAGATGCTGTATTTTTTCCATGTTAGAATATAAACATCCATAATTAAATAACCAATGACGTAATGGGGAAAAAATATGTTTATCAGTCATATCTTCATTTGCCCACTGAGTGGTGAAATTGACACTAGAGTTCATCGTTCAACAACAGCCACACTAATAAGGCTGCCTGCAGATGTGCCTGTAAATGTGACATTTCTTATGAAACTCAACTTTTTTATGAAAAAGAAGGTGTATATATGGTACAGAGTTGAGCCTCGGTTATCGTTTGCCCTGATTATTGTACAATTCAATTATCGTCAACTTTTTTGGGGAAAATTGTCCCAGTTATGGTTCATCCACCCGGTTTTTGTCGGCGTGCCCACATGGCTTGGCACCAATTTCATCAAAACAAAGCATCCACACACACATTTGTTGTTCATCCTGGCTTTGATTCTCGTTGATAATGCTCAAAACAAACTAAAACACATCACAATAAAGCGACGGCATGCAGTGCGATCACCTGAACACGGGTGCAAAAACAAGTAGTGGCCGAGAACGGGTGTACAAAACAAAGGCTGGACCTCACCGGCACACTCTAAAACAGAGCGTAAACCTGCAAGAGTGATGTTAAATGTTTGTTTAGCCATTTTATTAGTCTTTTGTATTTATTTCTCATTATTTTCTGTATGTAAAACTATAGTTATTCTATATAAAATGTGTTTTGTACATATTTTGGAGTGTCTGGAATAGAATAATTAAATGTACATTATTTCTTATGGGACATATTTCTTCAGTTATCGTTCATTTTGGTTATCGTCAGGCACTTTAGAACAGATTAATGATGAAAACTGAGGTCAGACTGTATAACCACTTAGACTAACCAGCTCTACCCCATAGTTCACTGTTATAAGCTTCTCTTTTAAAAGCTCTCTGTACATACAGTATGTGACCGTGGCCATCTGACACTTTTTTTTTTTAAACAGACAGCATCTGTTCCTGGGTGAGGCTGAGCCATCACACTTTTGAAAAAGTGCGCAAAGTAGGACAGCCGGTAGAGTAAAAGCACGTGGAAGAGCCTTGTGAAAGCTCCAGCATTGTTCCTGTCTCAGCCGATGACATCAGAAACGATGTTCCAGTCTACTGCCTCCCAGCCCGCCACCACACTGAGGGCTCTGCTGTACTGGTTGGTGATGTGATGAGATATTATTATCAAATATTGCATCACAATATGCTCTTCTGAATAAATCCTGAGTAGTGCTGATTGTTGAAACATTGACCAATTGCATTTTAATAAAAAAGCTTTATTGCATTTTAAAGGCCATTATTTAACTACACTGACAAAAATACACATTTAAACGAGTGAAGAATAGACAGAAGAAGAAAGAACTCTCTCTTTTACCACTGCTAATTTAATTTCAGCCTTCAACCCATCACACACTACTGAGCATACACTTCTGAGGGCCAGGGGGGGGCAGCTTTATCAGTAGTGATGCCCAAGGAGCAGTTAGGTGATTTTGGGGCTCTGGTCAAGGCCACTTCAGTCATGTCTTACCTGTTCAAACCAGCAACTTTTCTGACACAAGCCCTCTAAACTCCAGGCCAGTCATGGAAATGAAGGATATTCAACCCTGGATCAACTGTGCTACATCTCCTACTCTCTAAAAACAAACGGACTGGGGAAGCAAGGTAGATCATTAGCAGATGTGGGTTTGTTCATAAAAAAAAAAAAAATAATAATAATAAAAATAATAATAATAAATATATATATATATATATATATATATATATATATATAAAAATAAATTTTTTTGCCATTTTTCTCCCCTTCCCAATATGGTAGTAGCCAAATAACCCATCCCATCCACTAGAGGGCTCTCCTTATCACTTTGCACCATCCCTGACTCTAGGACGGTGAAATCAAGCACAATTACAGCTGGGCGATATGGCCAAAAATTTTATCATGATACATTTTTCTATATTGATCGATCTCGATAATTATCACGATATTAAATGTTCTAACACTGTCATAGTTTTAAACAACATCTTTCTAAAGACATCAGACTAAATACATGAAATGTTACTATTTAAAATATTAAAATGTTTATTGCCAGAATATAATATTGTAGCGTCTGGCTGGACGTGTTGAAAGGACGGACAAGAAAGACATGTAGTCGTCGACGAGCACACAGCGACCTCGCGCTTTCTCGCCCGGCCCCATTATGCTCTCCCCCAATCACACGCTTATCTTATACCTTAAACACAACAGTGCATTTAGACGTGAAATGGAAACGAATGTTAGTGCTTATCAAATTCTATTGTCCCAACTTATTATCGTCATCGAGGGAAAACTTATCGTGAAAAAAAAAAATCGATATCGTTTTATCGCCCAGCACTAAGCACAAGCCTCCTCCACTGAAGGCGATATGGCCACTGTCTCTTTTCAAACTACCGCTGATACACCGTCACTGGGGAGCTCGGAGGAAAGCGCAGGGTTCCCAGCTCCGAATGGACCAATCAGTAGACGCCTGAGCCAACTAACATAGCAACTAACCAGAGAAAGCACTGCCAATTTTTGCTCTCTTGGGTCCCGGCTGTTGATGGCCTGACCAGGATTCTAACTTGCGATCCTCTGGTCATAGTGTCAGCGTCTTAGCCACTCGATACCGATATCGATTCCACAACAGTTGCGAAGAAACCCTGAAAAAAAGTCTTCCCTACAGGAGCGGTCCCCAACCTTTATTGTGCCACGGACCGGTTTCATCCAAGACAATATTTTCATGGACCGGCCTTCTTATGCTCAAGCCTACATTTGCTCGATAATCGTTAATGACGTAATCTAATAAATCATCCGCAGTGGTCTTATGTCAAATTCAAACCAACAAACAACCTTTTGTTAATAAATTAATAAAAACAACATCTCTGTAAACGAAAATATTTATTTTAGAATGAAAAAATCCTTTCTAATAAAAAATAATTATAATAAAAAACTTGATTCAAGTGACGATACTGTTCATTTCTATAGAAAAGGGTGAACAAGTCAATCAAATAATAATAGTGTCAATTAGTGAGAGCCCTGAGCTTGTTTCTCTGCAACGAGCCGGTCCCATCTCGGGGTAATGGGAGACAGTGACACCCGAAGTGTGTTCCGTAGGTGGTTGGAAATGGAAGCAGGGCTTTCAATGCTTTTTGGGCGATCTCAGGATATTCTGCATTGATTTTAACCCAAAACACTGACACAGTTGTTGTTTGAATGTCTTGAATTGTGTTTTAAATGCAGATTTCCTTTTCTTGGAAGTCGTAGGCTCTTCTTCTGTCTCCTCATTGGGCCTTTTCCCCTTTCCAAAGAAGCTCGCCAAACTCATTTTTGCTAGCTTTTGGGGTAACGGCTGGTTACGCATGTGTCATTCCACTCAGAAGTCACTTTTAAAAATAAAACCAACATTTAGACTGATAATCAATTAAAAAAAGACAAATTCAAACGTTCTGTGCAGCCTGGTACCGGGTCGCGACCGGGTGGTTGGGGACCGCTGCCCTCCAGTACGTATCCCTTGCAGAAGTACACTGTCCAGTATTTATTTACACCCCTTTTAATAAATGCCTTCAGTAACCAGTGCTGACAGATGCCCAAATGCAGACACAGCTTGTCTAGTCCCGGAAGAGAGTTATTACCAATAGAATAAGACTATCTGGAGCAGATGATGATGATGGTGTTCCATCCCGTACTTTTGGTATGACCTCACTAATGCTCACGTGACTGAATACAACCAAATCCTCACAGCAAGGCTGCAAAATTTAGGAGCCTTCATAGGACAGCAGAGACTGTTACTCCAACCAAAGCAGAATAAAACGCTTCAATAAATGAGCTGTCCCAATACTTTTGCCCACATCGTGCATGAAATAGGCTTCGGCATGGCAGACACCTGTGCAAACGTCTGCATATGTTTGCAAAGGCAGACGTATAATTGAGTCTTCAAATCAAACACTCGACTGCAGGCTGTTCACCACCTAAAACGGCTCAGGACATATAATGTAGCAGCAATTACAGCTCAGTTAAACATACAAAACAAGGCCTGGAGAAGCAGGGAATTCATCACGAAGCCAAGCCATTTCTGGCTCATAGTCTCTCAGTCACACACACACACACACACACACACACACACACACAGTGCTTTTCCTATCATCTCAAATCAGCTGCTGAGGCTCCAGACAAATCAATGACAAGCCCATCAGGATGCCTCCCTGCAGCGTCTAGACAGCCAGACCTTTGCTGCTCGGCAGTCTGCACCGGCACACGCATCAGAGGTCACTGAGGTGAAGGCTAACACACATGACTTAACCAGACAGAGAGAGAGCAGTGCTCAGAGTGGAATTTACAGCACTATTACCAACCAAAGATGCTATGCAACAGCTCAAGATATTACATACTAATGCACAGCAGTGATGGAGCTGCAGATGTTTTAGAAATCCTCATCAAAAATCCATACAAACACACACAGTGTCAGTGTATAAACGTATATATTATAGGGATGCATAGATAATATGGTAAACTACTGATTCTCTAAAGTAACGATGGATCTGTGCCATTTCAGACATCACAGCAGGGTTCATCACTGGAGTACTCTCCTAAAAATACTTTAAAATGACATTTATTAGACTTTATTATAAAGTCGTTTATAAACATGCATTCAGACTAGCAGTGATGCATTAGGGAAAATAGCATTAATGTAAAGTGTACAGTAAGTGTTAGTGATGCTGCTATACATTTTACATACAGAGCTGCACATAATGCAGGACACGTTTTGTCCAGTGTTTTCATTTCCATCGTTGTATTAAATGAATGATATAACAGCATCATATGCTGTGATGGTTCATGCAGAAAAACTGGTCATACGCTCATCTACTGACACATCTAAGCTAAGAGTACTCAGCAGTGCAATAAGAACACTGCTGCATTGCAGTGGCTCTGAAGCCACATGTCAAAGAATAAAAGTCACTTTTGTTACTGAACAAACTTCCTTTACCTCCCCTTATTGGTGAACAAGGGGCTAATAAATGTTGACTAAAGATGGGGAAGAAATGTTCAGTCTGGAAGTCGCTGAGCAGTTTGTTGTGTTCCTTGCAGCGCTGTTGTCAAAGGCACGCTGCATTACACAGGGCGAGAGAGAGAGAGAGAGAGAGAGAGGGGAGGAGGAGGAGGAAGAGTACTGCAGAGTGCTGCAGTGGCCAGCATCAGGCCAGAGATCACACACACTACAGACAACACAAACACACACACGCACACGCAGGCAGAGGCAGAGAGACGCACGCACGCACGCAGGCAGAGGCAGAGAGACGCACGCACGCACGCAGGCAGAGGCAGAGAGACGCACGCACGCACGCACGCAGGCAGAGGCAGAGAGACGCACGCACGCACGCAGGCAGAGGCAGAGAGACGCACGCACGCACGCA
>BRDA01068553.1:0-12156 GCA_036984385.1 Crenuchus spilurus
AAAATATTAGATGTTGGCACCTCCACATCATTGCATTCAGTTTTTATTCATAATTTGTTTAGTGTCCCAACTTTTTTGGAATCCGGTTTGTAGATCAACTACATTGGCTTTATGGTTTTATTTTTTTCCTGAAAATAATGCTTTTATCTAAATCTTTTAAATTATACATGGTATTCACACACCAAAAATTATATACCGTATACATCCGTTTAGAAGCCCCCTCCCTAATAGAAGCCCCCTCAAACTTTTTCTAGCTCTGAAAACTGAAACTGAAAAAGATCTACATCCAGTAGACAACGCCGTGCTGCTCAGAACTGAACTAATTATCTGCATTCAAGTGATCACGCTATACACTCATGATTGCCCGATTTATTTTGTCATTTCTGGCGCTCAGTACTCTGGTGAGTGCGACCCTTGGACTGTTCGCTGATTGGCTGATTGAGCACATCCTCTCCGCGCTGGTTGTTGTGAGCTGACTGAATGTTGTGCAGTCCTGACATACACAGATGATTTTCTGAAAATGGGGGTTGTCGTGATGCATTCATTGTCAGAAAATGGGGGGCGTCTAAAAAAGTACTAGCAGTAGTAAATGCAGTGGGGGTTTTTTTCCTGTGTAACAGTCGTAGTAGTAAATTAATATATTGTGTCCCAAGCAATGGGTACAAATTGGCCTACTAAGTTTGTCAACTCTTAACCAATCAAATTCACTGATTAATCATGGACACGTAACCAAGAGGATTTGCCTATTTATAGGTAGGCTTGGCAAGCGATGAACAGCAACTGCAAGTGATTTTTTTTATTTTTTTGCATGCATGTAGTGTAAATACTATTTTTGTCACGATCTGTCCTGGTCTTTGTGTATATGTCACTGGCCCTTTAAGTTTTAGTCCTGTCTAGCTCTGTCCCTGATTGTTTCCACCTGATGTTTGTTTCCTGTTGTGTATATATTCCCTCTGTGTTCCTGTCCTAGTTGCTAGTCGTCTGTTCTATGTCAGTAGTTTTGGCTGTGTATCACTCTGAGTATGCTTATGTAACATTAGCACTTGGTATTAAACTTTATTTCATTTATAATCCTGCGCCTGTGTCCTCCTTCCCCTGCATCGTGACAATTTTGATGTTTGGTTTTATAATTATTGTTTACATAATGATACTTTTGTGGCTTAATAATGAAGAAATGTATGTAAATCGGTGGTTCAGTTTTCAACTGGCTGAGCCTATTTAACGCAGGCATGAGGGCGGAGTCAACTAAGTGCTACTTACGGACTCGTTCATAAATTTGGAAGATAAGAAGGCTTTTGGGAAACAGCTGGAAAAATCTCGTTCTTAAAGTTACGTCGTTCTTAAAGTTGTTCGTAAATCACTAAGTTTAATCATTTTCGGGAAACGCACCCCAGGAAGGTGAATCATATGGTTTCAGCAGCTATGTTGGCTTACGTGCGGGACTGAACACATACATCAATGACCACAGCTTATTCACAAATGTAATTATTAACCAAATACTGAAGTTTTGTTTCTGTTTTATTCCAAATGTCATGAAGTGTAATATATTGATATCAGATGTTTAATTGAAATTCACCCTCATGTTGCCTGGCAACAGTGTTAACTGTTTGTGGACTATATCAACTGGCAGAAGAATAGTTTATTGTGAATAATTAAAATAACAAAAATTAATTAATTTAACATTGGTAACTTTTATCATATTTTAAGTAATTTTATCACAAATAAGAAAGTTTTAGGCACTCTGCTTCATGCTGTGATCTCTCATGGATTAATGCTTTTTTTTTCCAAATGTGAAATGACATCTGCAGGGAATATCACTGAGATTTACAACAAGACAGGATGAAAATTAGGTCAAATGAACTAAACTTAAGTGAAAAACAGTAGGTAATTCAGCCTGTAATTTTCTCAGAGGGGAAAAAACACAGACATGGATGTAAATGCAATAGTCAAGTAGCTCCTGTAAAAGAAGAAAAGACCCCAGGAGCCCATATAAATTTAATCCAATCTGAATAGGCATATTGTAACAAATCTGTTGGCTTTAAAGCCAGATCACCATGGGGAATGGTTGAGGACATATACAAGTAAATCAATGAAAATGCTCTTCATTATAGTTTAATGTGTCATTGTGTAGTTTTGCCATAAAATGTGCAGTTTAATAGTATATGTTTCATTTTGATTTAAGAATGTATGGCAAACGTGTTATTATAGTCTTACTTTTGTAATGTTTACATTACATGGTGACAAGTTAGCAACTGCAGTATTTCTAGGCAATATTCATAGATGGGAATAAATCTTTTACAATAGATGATTCTCCTGTCTCCTGTCTTTAACCCAGACATGAAGACGTTCGTACTGTGAACACGCAATGTACGCCTGTGCTGAAATGTCTTTTTTCCCTTGATTTCTCTCTAACTCTGACAGTCACGACAGTGTCAAAAGAGATTTTGTGACATGTCTCCCTTTGGAACTTGAACTGACAAACTCATTTAAGCTCCAGTGTGTTCTGACTTGAAGATTCACAAATTAGAATCGTGATGACAACATTAGATGTTTTGCTTTGTGGAAAAGTGAGAAGAAGAACTCAAGCTTTTAAAAAGAATTATGTTTATTTTAAAGCCCTTTTACTGTGTAGAGCTGTGGACATGGAACACTGCTGACTAACTTAATATCAGGATGTCATCTGTTTAGTACAGAATGTAAATAAGTATTGTGGCCTGACAACTGCAGCATGGTCAAAGTCTACAGCATCTAACGTTTGCACCATTTCAAGCCCATAAAGCTTTAAATATTTCTAACCGGGAACAGATGGTGTGTCCTAGAAGTTCCAGCTCACAGGCAGTCTTAATCAAGCCAGATTGGGCGATTTATAATGCCTGACGTTGTACGCATCCACTCACCTCGCCTTGTTTACGGCAACATTTGTCACAGCAACCTTGCCCTCACCTCTGATTGGATGCCTCTATGACACCAGACAGACATTACAACCTTTGTATCTCGGCTTTAGACGCAGGTAACGAGGTTGGCTTCTCCAAGCAGTAGGGGAAGCACAGGCAAAGCATCACTGGTGCAGAGCTAATTTTTATTTTCATATTGAGCAGTAGGTATGAGAAGGAAACAAGCCTAAGGGGGGTTATCAATGAATAACAAATTCATTTAAGTATGTACCTTATTCACCGCACTTATGCCAACTCCCTTATCTGTCCCGGTGGAACTGATTGGTTAAACAGGCATGGTGAATACACATCGGGGAGCGGCCGCAAGCTGCATGCTAAAAGCCACTGTGCACTTATTTACTTCTCCCAAGACACCAGCCAGATTATAAATGTGGTGCATGCCCGAAATGGAAGGCACTTAATGGATTGATATTATCGCACATGTGGATCACCGAACAAGACGCACACAGTAAAATTTGTCAACCATTTAAAAACGTAAAGCAGTCTCAAGGTGACGCAGCAGCAAGCAGAGGACATGACAAATACTAAACATATCTGTCATGTTTGCAATCTGGTGATGGGAAAATATGCTTTGGTACACCTTAAGAGCATTGTATGCTTTAATATATATAATATTGCTGCTGTCATAACAAAACCTCATCTCTTCCAAATTAAAGCTCAGAAAAGCATTCTTAGATCCCCGGAGAATCACATTTGAAAAAGAGATGTGTGAGTGTAAAGAATATTTTAAAGATTTCAAAGACCTTGATGTATTTTTTAAATAAGGTAATTTTAAGAGGTTTTCCTAGAACTTTTACATGATTTGGTTTTTTAAACTTGAAAAAAAACATTCTTATTCATTCTTCACAATTCACACTGACATAAATGTTCTGAAAACACCTTTCCATTGAAAGGTTTCTAGGGATTTAAAGAGTTTAAAGAGTAAAAGAGCAGTTTAAAAAGATTCTTTGATGTCATTGTAGCAAATTGTCAAGTAATTTTCAGCCATCATAAAATGGTTTGAAATAAAATGTTCATGCATGGGGCAGCAGTAAAACATTAAAAAGTGAAAAGGGATGACAAAAATACTAGTACATCTCCGAAAATAATAATATCATGAAAAAAAATTTTTTTTTGTCATACAGTGGTGATTGAAAGTTTGTGAATCCTTTAGCATTTTCTACATTAATATGACCTAAAACATCATCAAGTCCTAAAAGTAGATAAACAGTGCCCAGTTAAACAAATGAGACAAAAATATTACACTTGGTCATTTATTTATTGAGGAAAATGATCCAATATGACATATTTGTGAGTGGCTAAAGTATGTGAACCTGTAGGATTAGCAGATAATTTGAAGGTGAAATTAGATTCATGTGTTTTCAATTAATGGGATGACAATCAGGTGTGAGTGGGCACCCTGTTTTATTTAAAGAACAGTGATCTATCAAAGTCTGCACTTCACAACACAACACAAAAAGTGTATCATGGCCTGAACAAAGGAGATTTCTGAAGACCTCTGAAAGAGAGTTGTTGATGCTCACCAGTCTGAAAAAGGTTACAAAATCTTCTCTAAAGAGCTTGGACTCTACCAATCCACAGTCAGACAGATTGTGTACAAATGGAGGAAATTCAAGACCATTGTTATCCTCCCCAGGAGTGGTTGACCAACTGAAAGCCTCTCTCACTTTGTCTAGTGTTAATGATCATGAGTCCACCATCAGTAGAACACTGAACAACAATGGTGTGCATGACTGGGTTGCAAAGAGAAAGACACTGTTCTCCAAAAATAACAATGCTTCTTATCTGTAGTTTGCTAAAGGTCACGAGGACAAGCCAGAAGGCTATTGGAAGAATGTTTTATGGATGGATGAGACTAACATTTAAATACCAAAAAAACTTTTTGATTTAAATGAAAAGCAATATGTTTGGAGAAAGGAAAACACTGCATTCCAGCATAAGAACCTTATCCCGTCTGTGAAACATGGTGGTGGTAGCATCATGGTTTGAGCCTGTTTTGCTGCATCTGGACCAGGACACATACTTTTGCCACTCACATACACTATATGTCATATTGAATTATTTTCCTCAATAAATAAATGACCAAGTATAATAATATGTTTGTCTCATGTGTTTAATTGGGTTCTCCATATTTACTTTTAAGACTTGATGTGAAAATCTGATGATGTCACTTACATTTAGGTCATATTTATGTAGAATTATAGAAAATTCTAAATGGTTCACAAACTTTCAAGCACCACTGTAATTTAATTCAAAAACCTAAAATGTCATATATTTCATATGTATTACATGTAAAGCCTTTTCTGTTTTAATGTCAATGCTGTTTGAATTTACTAACTTGAAATTAGATTAATAATTTGAGATTCTTGATTTCTGCTATAAGCTATACTGATCAACAGTAAAACAAAAATAGGTCTAAAACGCCACTTTACATGTAATTAATATAATAAATATGAAATTTTGAATTTAATTATAAACATCAAAAAGCATTTACAATAAATTCAAATTTTCTTATGTGGCACTGAATGTAAATATATACCTTATACCTCTTACCTTTCAAAACAAAAAATAAGAATGAAATTTCTCTTGAAATTTGTTCATATGTATCATAACTGACCCACCAGTCATGGTACTGACTGCTCACTGAGGGCAATCTACTGATATTTTTTCGACCATAGTCCTACCTGAGTCCTCTAGTGCTGCTCAGTGCCTTTCCTCTCACTGTGGTCAAACCTTGAAGAATACATCTTTAGTACCTTTAGTTAGAGAATATAATTGAAGCAGAGTCTGTTGTAATTAATTTATTTTAAGTTATATTGATTCTAGCTGCCCTGTCCTGACTCCAGACTTTTACATTTATTTTACTGTTTTAAAAAGTTAAGCTGATGAAAAGATACAAATCTGCTCTTTTCTCCTGCAGAGGTAACCTTTAAGATACATAATTGGACTTTAAGGAATATGTTTAAGAGGACCTTTAAGAGGACATTTCTACGGTTTGTATCTTGGAGGAGATAAAATGTACCCCTGCAGTATCTTTTTTTTTCTGACAGTGAACACTGTTCTGTATATAATCGTGTATGTATATGTACACATGCTTAAAAAATGCAGTAACAGATCAGAGTGGAGAACAAATCTCTCACACATCAGTGAACTACTGAAAAATCAGAGTGCCAGACTTTCAATTTCTCCATGTCTGCATCAACCTTATTCCTGCATCTGCAGGGTTACTCAGAAACAAAAACCAAACACCTGGGTGTATCAGTCAAAACAGAAAGCCTTACTATAAAGTTTTGTCCAAGCTCAATCAACCATTTACCCTGTGTGAGAACATCAGACCTGCAAGCACAAAATGACTCCTCCTTTGAAGACCTGTAGGCATTCGTCAGCAGTCCACTAAAAGCCATTACCTATTTGAAGCTAATTGCACCAGCCTTTTATTCACCACAGGCATATTTTTTCCAATTGATCCAGTTGCTGATCTACTGCAGGTTTGCTCTAATGGGAATATGCTGAGATGGGTGATTTTTTTTTCTTCTCAATGAAAAGCTAACAGCTTGTTTGTACAGTTACATGACTACTTCAAGTAGCTCAAGATACCATGATTTAGCTGCAGCATGAGAGTCAAAGCATCTAGAACTGAAATGCAGAAACAAAACAAGAAAGTTGTCTCTGTATATTTGTACATATGAAAAAGCAGTTTTATATATTTACATTCTGAACATTTGACACTATGGTAAGGCAATTTGAGCTACCCAGATGAAGCTATGTCTATTAACTAACTTTGTACATATACTTTGGCAAGTTAGAAGATCTTAAACGTAGTTCATATAGTATTTTTCATAATTCTCATTAAGATTTGTATAAGATTAATATAAGATGATTTGACTTATTTCTAAACTTTTAAAAAAACTGAAAGTGAAACAAATATAGGTTTTAGTGTAACAGGATTCATTAAGTAACCTAAAATGTGCTTAAAATAAGAGAAATATATATAGAAAGAGGTTACATAAACAGATGTGATTCTTATATCCGTCCCATAAAGTGATGTAAGATATTCTGACTACTTTTAAGATGCTTTGATTTTGCAAGATTCTTATATAATAATAGAAATGTAAACATGCATTTCTATCATGCTCTCTGATTGGATAATCATGAGATAGACAAAACTTTATATGAGCTCTTTAGTGGTGTATTAAGGGGCTGACAGGGTCTTAAATTTGTAGGTAAATAACTTATTGACTCACTGACCTGTCATTAAATAACATGTTCACCTGCTGTCACACATATTCTGCAAAAAATGCATGTTCACATGTTAATTACTCATCTTTCTAGTTTCCCCCATCAGGTATAGCTTGATGACAAAGCTACTGATAAGTATTGCAAGAGACCATTTCTGTTGTGAATGTTGAATCACTTCTCAAAGTGGTGCTGAAGTTATTAAGTAATTAAGACTCCTAAAGCAAGTCCACAGTCTTTTCTATCACCGGTAATAAATCACATACACAAGTTTAAAAACTATTGAAATAACTAATGGGTATGACTTGTTCATAGCTACTGTATACATTGAGTTTCCATCCAGCTAACAAATCTTTGTTGTATCCTAACTTTCAGTTTTGTTATTCATGTGACTCATGGAATGTTATTCACAGAACATTCAACATGGCCAGTTTTATTTAAATTCCCAGAACAGTCCCCATCTCATAAAAACAAATAAGATCTTCATATAATAAACATTCATATAACATGACACATAAAATGTGTTACTAACATTAAGGAAACTTAAGCAATGCTGTGTAAAATTAATGGAAAATTCAGTTGACGTCACTTTGAGAACATTTGCTTATAAAATTTAGAGAAACTTTCCCCTACACTAGCCAAAGTTCTAAGAATGTTAGTTGGACATTTTATTATACTATCTACTTTGCACATATTGTAATTGGACATTTTATCAGCTACACTTTGTAGTAACTGTTTCAGTTATTGATTGTAGCCCATCTGTTGATGCTCATCTTCTATTCTAAAGGTCACCATCTTGCTCCAGAAGATCTGCTGAGTCTAGTTCCAACCTCAGTCTGCCAGATCTGCTCCAGCTAATCAACTTCTTCAGAAGTGCTGTATTAGCCAGTTCTGATGCATTAGTGTTAGGATAAAGGAACACAGTGTGTTAGATGCAGGTTGGGTCTAAACTCCAAGAGGAGGGTTGGTGTCCACTGCTGTATTCCATTAAAGGAAAGGGATCATCATAGAGCCAGAGAGATGGCCAACATGGTGGATCATTCTCTGCACAGCAGTGTGAACAGCATGGTAGTGATATGCTAGTCTGTGTTGTGAGAATGTGAGTATATCAGACACAGCAGCATTTAAAAATCTCAGCAACACTGTTGCTATCATGTCACCGCTGTGTTGAAAATGATCAACCACTCAAATAACAGCAGTGGTGGTCCTGTTTTTCCTTTTTCTTTGGTGGATGAGATAGATGAGGGGGATAAATTGTACAGTACCAAATGAAATATAACCTGTATTCTCACAAAGTGCACCGATATGTATGGTATATGGCAGGTAATTTAGAATGCATAGGAACAGAATAAGTCATTGATTTAGGCCATACAGGCTTCAGTGATACTTATGTTTCCTAAAATATTAAAACTGTAACAGGTACTTTGCTGTACTTTTGTGTCAGCACTGAATCAATGGAGCTGTTGGTTTATTTATGTTGTTCAAGTTTGAATGAGATCCACCTCTCAGCTATTTCTGACATAACCCTGGTGTAGTGTACAGCTGAGAAGCATGAAATGTCAGCAACACCCCCAGATGGAAACATTTTGATGCTTTACAAGAAAGTTTAAAACTGCCCAGCAGATGTATGACCAAAACACAGCATGTTGTCAATGTCAGCCGTAGGTGAAATCTCCTGCATGAACACAGAAAATCAAATAATGTAGTAAAACATTCAAATAATTAAAGCGAACCAAAGATAAAATAAAAAAGACTTTCAGTTATTTGGCTTATTCATGTTTATGAAATAATAATATTATTTACTTTGTACATGCAATGCATTTATAAATTGATTGATTGGTTTCATTTATATACAGTAGTGGTTAAAGGTGTTAGACACTAGTATTTATGTTTATTTACATGTAGTATTCTAGTGATATATGGCGTTTTTACAATCACAAAATGGTTAACAATGTGTGTAGATGCCTAATGCTATACATTCCTGTCCACATCAGTATCAGTGTCCTGTCCATATTTCTGTCCTGTCTATGTCAGTGTACTATCTGTATTAATGTCATGTCTGTATCAGTGTAGTGTCTCTCTTATAATCCTGTATGTATCAATGTGCTGTCCGTATCACTGTCCTGTCTGTATCAGTGTCCTGTCTGTATCAGTGTCCTCTCTGTATCAGTGTACTGTCTGTATTATTGTCCTGTCCGTATCACTGTCCTGTCTGTATGAGTGTCCTGTCTGTATCAGTGTCCTGTTTGTATTATTGTCCTGTATCACTGTCCTGTCTGTATCAGTGTACTGTCTGAATCAGTGTCCTGGTTGTATTATTGTCCTGTCTGTATCAGTGTACTGTTTATATCACTGTCCTATCTGTATCAGTGTCCTGTCTGTATCAGTGTCCTGTCTGTATTATTGTCCTGTATCACTGTCCTGTCTGTATCAGTGTACTGTCTGTATTATTGTCCTGTCTGTATCACTGTCCTGTCTGTATCAGTGTACTGTCTGTATTATTGTCCTGTCTGTATCACTGTCCTGTCTGTATCAGTGTACTGTCTGTATCAGTGCCCTGGTTGTATTATTGTCCTGTCTGTATCAGTGTACTGTTTATATCACTGTCCTATCTGTATCAGTGTACTGTCTGTATTACTGTCCTGTCCGTATCACTGTCCTGTCTGTATCAGTGTACTGTCTGTATTATTGTCCTGTCCGTATCACTGTTCTGTCTGTATCAGTGTACTGTCTGTATTATTGTCCTGTCCGTATCACTGTCCTGTCTGTATCAGTGTACTGTCTGTATTATTGTCCTGTCCGTATCACTGTCCTGTCTGTATCAGTGTACTGTCTGTATTATTGTCCTGTCTGTATCACTGTCCTGTCTGTATCACTGTCCTGTCTGTATTATTGTCCTGTCTGTATCAGTGTCCTCTCTGTATCAGTGTACTGTCTGTATTATTGTCCTGTCCGTATCACTGTCCTGTCTGTTTCAGTGTCCTCTCTGAATCAGTGTACTGTCTGTATTATTGTCCTGTCCGTATCACTGTTCTGTCTGTATCAGTGTCCTGTCTGTATTATTGTCCTGTATCACTGTCCTGTCTGTATCAGTGTACTGTCTGTATTATTGTCCTGTCTGTATCACTGTCCTGTCTGTATCAGTGTACTGTCTGTATCAGTGCCCTGGTTGTATTATTGTCCTGTCTGTATCAGTGTACTGTTTATATCACTGTCCTATCTGTATCAGTGTACTGTCTGTATTACTGTCCTGTCCGTATCACTGTCCTTTCTGTATCAGTGTACTGTATGTATTATTGTCCTGTCTGTATCAGTGTACTGCCTGTATCAGTGTACTGTCTGTATTATTGTCCTGTCCGTATCACTGTCCTGTCTGTATCAGTGTACTGTCTGTATTATTGTCCTGTCCATATCACTGTCCTGTCTGTATCAGTGTACTGTCTGTATTATTGTCCTGTCCGTATCACTGTCCTGTCTGTATCAGTGTACTGTCTGTATTATTGTCCTGTCTGTATCACTGTCCTGTCTGTATCACTGTCCTGTCTGTATTATTGTCCTGTCTGTATCAGTGTCCTCTCTGTATCAGTGTACTGTCTGTATTATTGTCCTGTCCGTATCATTGTCCTGTCTGTATCAGTGTCCTGTCTGTATCAGTTCCTGTCTGTATTATTGTCCTGTCTGTATCACTGTCCTGTCTGTATCAGTGTACTGTGTGTATTATTGTCCTGTCTGTATCACTGTCCTGTCTGTATCAATGTACTGTCTGTATTATTGTCCTGTCTGTATCACTGTCCTTTCTGTATCAGTGTACTGTATGTATTATTGTCCTGTCTGTATCACTGTTCTGTCTATATCAGTGTACTGTGTGTATTATTGTCCTGTCTGTATCAGTGTACTGCCTGTATCAGTGTACTGTCTGTATTATTGTCCTGTCCATATCACTGTCCTGTCTGTATCAGTGTACTGTCTGTATTATTGTCCTGTCTGTATCACTGTCCTGTCTGTATCACTGTCCTGTCTGTATTATTGTCCTGTCTGTATCAGTGTCCTCTCTGTATCAGTGTACTGTCTGTATTATTGTCCTGTCCGTATCACTGTCCTGTCTGTATCAGTGTCCTGTCTGTATCAGTTCCTGTCTGTATTATTGTCCTGTCTGTATCACTGTCCTGTCTGTATCAGTGTACTGTGTGTATTATTGTCCTGTCTGTATCACTGTCCTGTCTGTATCAATGTACTGTCTGTATTATTGTCCTGTCTGTATCACTGTCCTTTCTGTATCAGTGTACTGTATGTATTATTGTCCTGTCTGTATCACTGTTCTGTCTATATCAGTGTACTGTGTGTATTATTGTCCTGTCTGTATCAGTGTACTGCCTGTATCAGTGTACTGTCTGTATTATTGTCCTGTCCATATCACTGTCCTGTCTGTATCACTGTCCTGTCTGTATCAGTGTGCTGTCTCTATTATTGTCTTGTCCATAACTTCCATGTGTGTTTGCAAGCTGCAACAGCTGACTGCACAACTTCAATTATGAATATGAGCAATACAGGATGAGTGCAGACAACAACCTTCCATCATGGTAAACTCAGCAAGCATTCTGTTGAAGCATCTAATCTTTCTAATAAATTACTCATGGATAAAGATCCCCTTGCCAAAGAACAGAGTCAAAATCTCACCTCAACAGTCCTTGACATTTTGTCAGGATTATGTCTGTAAACAACATATGTTTACAGGACAGAAGTTATAATTTTAATTGAGCATTGATATGTCTTGTTCTGACCAAATGCAGTGATAGTGACATCTCACCTACAAGCAGTCTCTAACATTCAATTTAGTTTTTAGTAGAACTGTAGAAATAGTAGAACATTCATTCATTCATTCATTATCACACCTGCTTTATCCTTATCAGGGTCGCGGTTAGTCCCCTACCCCCTCACTGGGCGCAGGGCAGGGCATTACACTATT
>BRDA01068555.1:2500-20596 GCA_036984385.1 Crenuchus spilurus
CTGAGGCTATTCTTCCTCATTTATTTTCTCAAATAAACTGAAGACAAACTGAGCTGGTGTGCAGTATTAAATTAGGCCAACACTGAAAATGATGCTCATAACATTAAAGCTGATCACACACACATCAGCCATAACATTAAAACCACGCAATAACATTGGGGTCCAGTGGCTATGTTAGGCAACACGATTGTTTTCATATTATGGGCATCATTTTTAATTTTGGCGTAATTTAGTCATAAACAGTAGTTTGTGTGTAGTTTTTTATACTCTAAATGCAGAAGAATTACCTCAAATGACTGTAAACAATGCTAATATGTTGCTGTTTGGGAGATAATCCCAGTTTAAAGTCCCTGTTCAGATTGGATTAATGTTACATGGCATTCTGGGGTAATTTCCTCATTCATATGAGCTCCTCTGTGATTTTATTCCTGCCCAGATCAGCCATCCGCTGCAACTAGCCAGCAAAAACCTTCACAAATCACAACCCAAACAATATTAAAGCTTTAGAAGAGTCACTTAACTTGGTCTGGATGGAAGATTTTCCACTCAGTAATCTACCTAGGAGAAAAAAAGAAACAAAAATCCATAATAAACGTGAGATACTGTCCACTTCCTGTTTAGCACATTATTTCAACATTTTTTATCAAGTTTACAAATATATGACATAAACCATCTTTGAAAAAATTTGTTTTTCTAATCCAGTCTAGTTTTGTGTAGTAAAACTACTGAGTGCTGATTGATTACAGCGTGACTAGAGTGTTGATTGGTTACCGAGCAATTGCTGAGCACTGATTGGTTATCAAGCAACTGCTGACTGGTTGCCAAGTGACTACTGAGCATTGATTGGTTGCCAAGCAACTACTGAGTGCTGATTGGTTACCAAGCGACTACTGAGTGCTGATTGGTTACCAAGCGACTACTGAGTGCTGATTGGTTACCAAGCAACTACTGAGCACTAATTGGTTACCAAGCAACTGCTGACTGGTTGCCAAGCGACTACTGAGCGTTGATTGGTTGCCAAGCAACTAGTGAGCGCTGATTGGTTACCAAGCGACTACTGAGTGCTGATTGGTCACCAAGCAACTACTGAGTGCTGATTGGTTACCAAGCGACTACTAAGTGCTGATTGGTTAGCGACTACTGAGTGCTGATTGGTTACGAAGCAAATACTCTATTTCTATATAGAACCAGGAACTTTGCATGGATAAAGGGTTCTTTCCATGTTGAAAGTGTTCTTCAGACTGATGAGGAACGTGCTGTAGATGGTTCTATATAAAAATCATTTGAAAATGGTTCTATATAGCATCAAAAAGGGTTCCTCTATTATTACAAGATTGACATTGTAACTACAGCAGAACCATATTTGGGGCTATATAGAATCATTTGCATGAGCATTCTGCACCAACCTTTTGGGTTCTTTAAGTGTTTATGGTTCTATATAGAACAATTTTCTTTACTAAAGAATCTTTGAAGAACCAAATGTAAGCTTGACCATTTGTTGCTTCCAACATCACCTTCACGTGCTGCTTCATGGATTTACCAGTTGAAAGGCACCACTGAACAGAGGTAATCAGTGTTCTTCACCTCTTCAGTGGTTTTAATGCTGTGGCTGATGGATGTTGTTGGCATAACCAGTGAACCAGTGATGGGATCTTGGGCAACGAAGACTCATTGGTTCAAGAGTTAATGATCCCAGATTATGTACAGTTATGGAGCTCATCAGAGGAGATATTACAGACTGAAAGGCTAGGACCGCCCCTGGTCACAACCTAAAAACCACTGAACAGGTAAAGTGAATAAGACCGATTTTCACCCAGCAGTGGTAAGTGTTGTGGTCCGGTGGTGAAGCATCTGGTCTTGTGACCGGAAGGTCGCCGGTTTGATCTGGACCAAATATGGCAATGAGTGTATTATGGGCCAAAACTGGCCCAACAGTCATGTTTAAGGTTTCTCGTGGTGTTTGGGCCTCCACTTCTGTTTTGATTCAAAACTGACTGTTGCATCACTGTTGAGTTTAATTTCACACCCCATCACAGCCCCTGTAACAACTGGCTCAGGTATCTGTTAGCTAAAGCATCAGCGCTGGGGATCCTGTGCTTTCCTCCAAGTACCTTTGCTGCCTAGCAACAATGCATCAGTGTTTGAAAAGAAGTGGTGGCTGACTTCACATGGTTCAGAGGAGGCATATGCTTGTCCTCACCCCTCCTGGTCTTGGGAGCATTGCAACTGATCGCAGGAGTTGTAGAGAATGGCTTTCCAAAATTATTTATCATTGAATTTGGTCGTTCCTCAGTGGTTGTGTGGGTCAATCCTGAGCCATCACTTCTTTGCCATCATGGATGTGATTGACAGGTGCCAGAACATGTAGTAGATCTGCATACGGGACCAATGACTCGTCAGTGTGGCCATACCTGAAACACGTGCATCAATTCTCACTACCGTTAAACCTGGTGAGCTGAATCAGGTGTGTTTGATCGGAAAGGTCACCAAACTGTGCGCGATTTCAGCCTTGCAGGACTGGAGTTTAACACCCCTGACGTAGAGGATACCTCAGGACACTTTCAGAGGTCCTGTAGAGTCCATATCCCGACAGGGCAGAGTTGTTTTGGGGACCACAGGGGGACCTACACAAAATACTATGGCTGATTGGTGTATTTTTGAGGATGTCTCCACCTGGTGGTAGCAGAGTGTAACTGCTCTTTGAGCCTGGCTATAATCTGAGAGTTCGGATTCTCTCCACAGTTCTTGGAGTAGAATTTTGAGCTCATAGTAGAGGCTCAGTTTTGTGTTGTGTTGTGTTATTATAAAGCCCTCCAGACCTTTAAAACATCCCAGAGTGTAAAAGAGTGAGACACGTTTTGTACCACCGTTCAACATCTAGTCATTCTTTATTATTCTCAATTGTGTGAGTAACAAATTATTTACAATTGTCGCTTCACAGGAAACATTTAGAGAGAGACAGAGAGATAGAAACAGATGGAGACATTTGCCCGTATCTTGAGGTGAAAGGGGGTCCTCGGAATGAGGGCCGCTGGTTCATGCTGCTTTGGCTGTTCAGTAAACTTGTCTGTCGTTACAGATATGGATGGATGGATGCGAGATGAACGCTGATGCACCAGCTACACGTGAGATGAAGTAGAGCATCACCAGGCCAAATGGTCATCAGCTCTGAAAGAAAAACATCCCAGGTCAACTCTGAATTCTGCATTTACCCAAATCAACCCAATCAAGTCAATAAAAACAGGACTTATAGACTTTTGTGCTTCATGTTTATTAGTCACCTAAACTAACCCAACAGGACCAATAGCTTATACAGGTGTCAGGTACTCCAGACCTCACACACTGGGGTCAGATCTCACACCAAACCCTAGATTATGGAAGAGTGGCCAAAAAAAGCCTTTACTGACAGACAAAAATAGGAAGGGTTGTTTTGAGTTTGCCAAAAGGCATGTCGGAGACTCCCCAAATGTATGGAGGAAGGTGTTCTGGTCAGATGAGACCAAAACCAACACATCACTCTAAGAACACTATCTCCGCTGTGAAACATGGTGATGGCAGCATTATGCATGGGAAGCTGGTCCGAGTCGAGGGGAAGATGGATGGTGCTAAATACAGGGATATTCTTGAGCAAAACCTGTTTTGGTCTGTCAGTGATTTGGGACGGAGGTTCACCTTCCAACAGGACAACGACCTAAAGCATACTGCTAAAGCAACACTCGAGTTGTTTAAGGTTAAACATGTAAATGTATTTGAATGGCCTAGTCAAAGCCCAGACCTTAATCCCATTGAGAATCTGTGGTCAGACTTGAAGACTGATGTTCACCAGCAAAAACCATCTAACCTGAAGGAGCTGGTGAAGTTTTGCTGCAGGAATGGGAAAAAATCCCAGTGGTAAGATGTGGCAAGCTCATAGAGACTTATACAAAGTGACTTGCAGCTGTAATTGCCACAAAAAGTGGCTCTACTAAGGACTGACTTTAGGGGGGTGAATATTTATTCACACTGAACTTTTCTGTTATTGTGTCCTATTTGTTACTTCACAATAAAAAGAAAATCAGATGTTTAAAGTTGTAGACATGTCCTCTAAATGAAATGATGCAAACCCTCAAATAATCCATTTTACTTCCAGGTTGTGAGGCAGCAAGGGGGGGTGAATACTTTCGCAAGGCACTGTGGATTAGCCACTGCAGTGATTCAGCTGGTTTAGCCAATAAGGTGCTGACAGCTTTATTAGTCAATGAGATGCACTGATGGTTAGATTACCATGTGAGAGTTCTGAACTTGAGAGGTTTGGTACTCTAGAACATGGACAATTTGGGTTTTTATAAAGAACTAGTTATTTTAAAGTCATTTAATGCTATTACAAGAATAAAAACAAACAGTAGCTGTTGGGCCAAAATATGTTGATTTGCTAATGAAAATAATGTATTACTATTATTATTATTATTATTATTATTATTATTATTGCATTCTGCTGTCCTCGGGCTGTCCCTTACAACCCCTAGATATATATACATTTTCCTGGATTGAGTGAGTTGTGCCTTGCTGAAACATGATGCTACATTGTAGCTAGTACACGTAAAACTGTCAGAAAGATGTTTGAAGGGTTCAAGACTGCGCTCATAATTCTCATTCTATGTGATTAACTGCAGTGAAATATAAAACGTATAAAATGTGAAAACTGTGATATCAGGTCTGTGAAAACCTAAATATTAAACTTAACAGATGTTTTAGAAAGTGTTGCCTCACCGTGGTCTTACGTCCTGTTCATCATCACCAAAGAGGAACTCAGCCATCTCTGCCTCAGGAGTGGATCTCTTCCCATACCTGAAAATAATAAAGAGAAGAGTGTTTAATATAATATAGTATTGCTGTTAGTCAACACTCCACATAATCTTCTAATCAATTCTGTGAACTTCAGAGTTTTCTCAAGAAGAGCTCAACTTGATGGGCTGGTTGAAATGTTTCAAATGCAACTGCAGTGCTATGATGAGAATTGATCATTCAGTTACATTCATAGATGACATTTTATACACTGAAGCTCCTCTGCATCTCTTGCGCAATTACATATTTACACCAGAGGGGGCGCCAGATCCCCATAATTACATAGTGCAGCTTTACTCTGCTAACTTTTTTATTTATTTTATGCCAATATGTTTGTAGTGAGAACATGTGCCCAAAGCAGTGGGCTTCCACGAGCCCAGGGAGCAGTTAGGGGTTAGGTGCCTTGCTCAAGGGCACCTCAATCATGACCTGCACGGGGATCGAACCAGCAATCTTCAGGTCACAAGACCAGATCCTGAATCACCATGTCATTGCTGCCCATGGGGCAACAATATGGGGCAATAATATATGGCAGCTGTGGCCTAGTGGTTAAGAATCTGGTCTGGTGACCTGAAGGTCGCCGGTTCAATCCCAGGGCAGGTCACGACTGACGTGCCCTTGAGCAAGGCACCTAACCCCCAATTGTAAGTCGCTTTGGATAAAAGCGTCTGCTAAATTCCTCAAATGTAATTGTTGATAAATATGTGTTCATGACACTAAATTCTCACCAAATATCATATTTGATACAGTTGACAACATTTCATCATCACTGTGCTAAATGATCTCACACCACTTATTACTAACAACAATATGCAATTTACAGTAAAATTAAATAAATGAGAAAAAAGTTGATGTATAAAATCTGATACGTGTCTGTTGCCCCCTGGTGGATCATCCGTGCACTGCATGCACCAGAGGATATATGAAAAAATAAAGGTTTTAAAGGGCTTTATCAAGTTTGTTTGCATTCTGTATGTTTTTTTGTATAAACAACATGCTGCGAGCAATAGCTTTTGGATGTATCAAATATCAGACAAAGCTCATGTATGCAATGTGTGACTTTTTCAGAATTGGTCAAATAATCAAACCAGGTTCTGAAGAATTAAGTTTTCCAGCAACCATTTGATGGCTCAGGCTCTGCAGTGTTAATCTACACTAAACTGTTTACTTAAGTTATTATTCAGCTGACTAATAGTGTGGGATTCAAAACATAAAAAGAAAGCCCTAAAAAACCTCAGTGACCTTTGAGAATAACAAAGAGCTCCGCAGTGAATCTGTAATTAACTCGGAGTATAGATGGGAATAGTTTTCTGCTGTAGTGTAAATAATAGGTTTGTAGTTTTAGAAAGCTGACAGGTTAAGCCCACTTAATAACAAGCCCACCACTACAGGCCATCGTTAAAACTCAGCGTAGGGGCCTCGAGTGGCTCAGCAGACTAAGGTGCTGTCACTATGATCTGAGGATGGTGAGTTTGAATGCCAATCACGCTGCTTAACATCAGCAGCCAGGGAGAGAGAAATTAGCCGTGCTTTCTCTGGGTGGGTAAGATGGCACTACTAAGTAATACTGGCTGGCTCTGGCAACTGCCAGGCGATCCATCAGAACTTTTTCCTCCGAGCACATTGGCTGCCCGGTGGTGATGTATCAGCAGCAGTTAGAAAAGAGGCGGAGCTTGACTTCACATGCATCGGAGGAGGCCTGTGTTAGTCTGCAGCCTCCTAGAGTCAGAGACATTACAAGAGATGGGGAGAGTCAACGAAAGGGCGGGTCGATTAGCTACCAAACAGAGTGGGGAGAAATTTGGGTTAACGTAAACACACTAATTCAGGATCTATACTACTGATCAAAACCTGCTCCGCACATTCAGAGACTGATTACGTTCTCATTTTCTAACATCCACACAAGAGGGAGGAGTCATATGACGGAGATGCTAATTCAAGACGTTTTGTCATTAGAACTGTAAGAGTATCATAACAATATGTTCTGTGTTACTGTATCAACTCTCAAAAACTTTAAAAATCATTTTGTGTAACATTTAAACCCCCGACCACTAGATGGCAGTGCTGTCCTTCAGACATTAGACTCTTCCACTCAAATAAAATCAAGTACACTCTTAAAGGCACAGTATGTAGTTTCCAGCGACATCTGGTGGTTTAGTTTCCATATTGCAGCCAACTGAAGACTCCTACCACAGCCCCTCCCTTCCAAACACGAAGGAGTCTCTACGGTGGCTGTAAGAGGTCATATATCTTTGAGACTCCTGAACACGATGTCTAATAGCAGCTTTAGAGTTAGTGATGTCAAGTGGTAAGATTAATTTTAATGATAACTTTAGGAAATGTAATATGAAAAATGATCATAGCTACAATGCAGACGAAACATATTTTCTGCACTTCAGTAGTGCTATTGTAAACGTTAGCTGTTTTCTGTACAAAGTAATAAACACATCAAACTGCTTCACTGTAGACAGATAATGCAGGATAAACATTTTTCTCTAGTCAAGGTAAGCTTGCCATGATCTGAAGAAGCACTTCAGCCGATAAGAGTTCACACGAGCTCATATTAGCTAAGCTCGCTAACTAGCGCGCAGCTACGAATCTCCTGTTCCACCTTAAATGCTGCAGTAGTGTTCAGCTCCGATGCGCTACAATGTCCTGCAGCACCATTTAAGGTGGAATGGGGGGAAAACACTGCGCACACGAATATGAGTTTCATCATGTTTTCTTTTCTTTGATGATTGAAGTTGTTTTCTCTTCTTGACGAGCATAAGAATGTTCCGCCATCTTAACAAATAAATCAAAAAACCTTTATTCCTGCTTCTCCTCTGTGTATTTCTTCTTATTGAGGTATATGTTTATTTCTTCTTCTCCTGTTTTATGTCAGCCAACGGTAAAACAAAGCTACAGCGCCATCGAATTTGAGTGACCAATTTGTCATTACAACACAAAGGTTTTGCTATAAATATTACATACTGTGCCTTTAAAAAAGATGGTTCTTCAAGGGTTCGGTTCTATATAGAACCATGAACACTCAATAAACAATTTTTCTTGCTTAAATGGTTACCTGCATGCTGAAAGGGTTCTACAGGTTGATAGAAAAAGTGTTCTGTATGGTTCTATATAATAGCTTTTTGAAAACGCCAAAAAGGGTTCTGTTGTTACGATGTCAAGCTTGCAGAACCCTTTTTGGTGCTATATACAACAATTTACATCACATTTTCCATCAATCTAAGGAACCATATCACTGTGCGAATGGTTCTTTAAGTGTATGTGGTTCTACCACTGTCTTTACTAAAGCACCATCTTTTTAAGAGTCTAGAACCATCTACAGCACCTTTTTCAACAATCAAGAACTCTTTCTTCATGCAATGATCACTTTAGTCATCTAAAGGTTCTTTGAGTGTTCAAGGTAAAATTTTCTTTACTTAAGAACCCTTCACGAACCATTGAGAGTGTAGAATAAGGCCACACACATTCACATTAGTGAACTCAGATGTTTTCCTAAATCAGATTTTTTTTAATGATAATATCACTTTGTTTACAAAATTGCAGTTCATAAAGAATCGTAACTCCTGTATCGTGATATACATCATATCGCCACGGTCATATCAGCACTCAGCTCTTTTCAATACGTGTTGATTTTTTACTGACATCTGAATCCCAAACAAACAGAACTGAGCACTCGGCTTCTGTCCTGCTGAACGGTGCCCTCTTGTGGCAGAAATCTGAGTTGTAAGATGAACCTACATAAAGTTCCTTCGGTGCTGTGCAGCCTGAAATAAATTATTTCTGGGACTAAATCTCTAAAAGCTTCTATATTTTTAATGTTCAGCATTAAAAACTATAAGCATGTGATTATATTACACATTATAAAACACATTTGTTTTTACTTACCATTTCAGTATAAACACCAACACTGAAGCAGCAGATTCAGCAGTTTAATAATTACAGACACACTGTTGACATAATTCTTAAGTGATAGTTCTGCACAGCCTCTAATAAGAATAAATACACAGTTGGTGTTTAAGCTACTCGTGCTGACTGACCTCTGCCGTGTGATGAGGTTGATATAGTGCCGCAGGGCCGTGTGGTATTTGGCCATCTCTTCTGGACCCACGTCTCCTGCTGGAGGTTCAGGTTTTGGTGGATAAGCTTCAACCAGGCTGCTCAGGCACACCAGGACACAGAACAAGAGGGCCAGGAGGGCTGTACAGGACCGCAGTGAACTGGTCATCTGAGCGGTCAAACAGGAAAATGTAATTATTAGTGCAAACGGGTATATAAACGGTTTACAAGCAGAAAACAGGTGTTTCTTACTAAACGGCAGCCTTTTCTCACTACAGCCCTGATCTGTGGAAGTCCCTTCCTGATGACCTGAGAGCTCTTAATGATCTTACTATATTTAAAAAGGAGATTAAGACACATTCAAACTAGTATTTTAATCATATTTTATCTAATATACCGTACCAGTCAAAAGTTTGGACACACCTTGTGATTCTTCATGATTTAAAAATGTTCTGCATTGTAGATTAATACTAAAGTCATCCAAACTATGAATAAATACATCTGTAATTATTTAGTAAACAAACCAGAACATGTTTATATTTTACATTCTTCACAGTAGACACCTCTGGCTTAGATGCAGCTTTCTTGGCATTTTCTCAGTCAGCTTTATGAGGTAGTCACCTGGAATGGCTTTCAGTTAACAGCTGTGTCTTGTCAAGAGGTCATGACTTGCATTTATTGCCTCTTAATGTGTTTGAGACATCAGTTGTGTGTCTACTTTGAAGTAAAATCTAAAACATGTTTTGGTTTGTTTACACTTTTAAGTTTACTACATGATTCCTTATGTGTTCACTCAGAGTCTGGATGACTTCAGTGTTCATTTACAGTGTAGGACAAAACTTTTGAATGGTACTGTGTGTATATATATATTGTTTTCTGCCCTATCAATCATCACCTCACTCCCAAAACTGTTATCAGACTGAAATTGAGGTTTAGAGCAAGAGTAGAGGAACATAACAGGCCATCAGTCTGCATCGGCATGTATAAAAGAATGAAAAGGAACCAGTATCCAACTAAACCAGTATGAAACTGAGTTAGAGAACCAGTATGAAACAAAACCAGTATAACAAATAATAGGTATCCAATAAACCCAGTATTAAACTAAGTCAGAGAACCAGTATGAAACCAAACCAGTATTAAACGGAATCAATATCCAACCAAACCAGTATGAAACTAAGTCAGAGAACCAGTATGAAACCAAACCAGTACCAAAGTGAATGGCACTGCAGCACATTTTGAGGTGTTGAGAATCATCAGATTGTTGGAATTTAATAATAAAAATGTTCAAATGATATTTTGTTTACATTTGAGAGTTCATGAGTGGTTTCAGACTGAACCCAACAAGTATAGAACTCGACCAGTACAGAACTAAACCAGTATCAGACTGAACGAGCACTGGACTGAACTACATTGTGGCAGATTCTGAGATACTGAAAATGTTGGGATTGGTGGCTAAAAGGTTTCAGGTCCCTAAAGGACGACACTAAACCCGGCGGTCCAGCAGAGCCGGAGAGGCTGAACTAAACTACCTGAAAGTGTGTCCTGGTCCTGCAGAGCTCTGTTAGACCATTAATATGTGAATCTCTAAATGATGCAGTTTAGACTGAAACGTCTACAAAACGTCTGGTGGAGAGTAAACAGCTGTACATTAAACTTGTGGGAGACACTGACACTGTCTTACCTCACCTTGTATACGGTACCTGAGCATTTCTGTCATTCGTCTACAAACAGATGTTGAATTTAAAGGCCCCAAACTTTTGAGTGCAGTTCTGTTGAGTCATTAAAGACCCCTCGGTCTCAGTAGAAGAGGTAAAGATGGACACTTACTGTGTAATAGTCTTGCAGGTGTGGAGGAAGGTGAAGATGTTGCTGCTGGCAGTCGTTCTCAGCTCCTCACCCTCCAGCACTCGCTTTTATACCACCGTGACCCCGGGGAGGGACGGAAACAATGAGAGGGAGAAGTCAACATCCCACCCACCTCCCTCCACCAGCCTTTTACAAGCAGCCCACCCGAGTCATGACTCACCGCGAAACAGACGCACAAATATGTACATCATCTAAGATTATTAGAGCAGCTCATTTCCAATACACTTCAAACAGCACATCAAGACTTACTCTGGGCTGCTTTTACAAGGTCAGAACGACTCCAGTCATAGCACATCACTGACAAACTGAATGGCCCTATTTATGTAAACGCTGATTTCTTAAACTTCCTTTCTATTTTGAAGGATGACAGTACAGTATTAGCTCAAGTGCTACTATTACTTGACTGTGCGTCTCAAATAAAGAGTGTAAACTGTATTTTTATACATTTTTATTAAAAATAAACAATATCAGCTAATACAATGTTGTAAAGATCAGACTAGAGACTAAAGACCCTGTTCTTTAAATAAAACAGGGCACCCACTCACACCTAATTGTCGTCACACCTGACTAATGTCACCTTCAATTTTTCTGATAATCCTGGAGTTTCACAAACATGTAATATTACATCATTTTACTCAATAAATAAACGAGCAAGTCTAAAACGTTTGCCTCATTTGTTTGATTTGCTTCTCTTTATTTATTTTAAAGACTCGTGCGACAATCTGAGGACGTTTTACGTCACATTTATGCAGAAAAATTGAAAATTGTGTAATTGAATATTTTCAAAATATTTGAAAAAAATAATGAAAAAAGTTTGTGTTCAACATTTAATTCAGAAAACGGTCATATTTTATATTCATTACATGTAAAGTCACATATTTCAAGCCTCTTTAGATTTGTTTTAATGTTGATACAGATTAAATAGTAAATTAATCAAACTCCAAATGAAATATTCTAATAATCTGAGATTCTGGATTTCATTCATTGTAATCCATACGGATCAGCATTAAAATAAAAAAAGGCTTCAGATGTAACAAATCTACCAAATATGTCACAAATTATCTGTAAAAAATAAAATGTATTAAAATACTAGTTAATAATTGAATTCAAAAAGGTAAAATGTCATTTTATGTCATATACATGTAAAGTGGCATACAGTTGAACCTTGGATATCGTTTGCGTTGGTTAATCTACAGTTTGGTTATCGTCGACTTTATTCGGGGAAATTTTGTCCCAGTTATAGTTCATCCAACCGGGTTTCCTCAGCGTGCCCACGTGACTCGACGCTAATTTCGCAAAAATAAAGCGTCCACCCAGGTGTTCATCATTAATTTTGGCTTTGTTTCTCGTCATTTCTCTGGCTTTGGTTCTCGTTTCTGTCTGTCCATCCATCGATCCATCATCCATCTATCAGTCCATCCATTTATTGATACATCTTTCAATCCATCTATCTATCCATCTGTCAATCTATCGAACCACCCAGTCATCCCTCCATCCATTCATCCACCCAGCCATCATTCATCAATTCTATCTATTGATCCATTTATCAATTTATCTATCTGTCCATCCATCTACCCCTTTATCAATGTATCAATCCATCTATTGATCCATCAATCCAATATGAGCTTGCTGTATGTTTGACATGGTGCTGTGTGTGGAGCTCAGTTTTAACATCAAGAACCAGCAGACAGATCCATTCCACACTTTCATAACACCTTCTATACTACTGTCATAGTAGTTACTGAATAATTCACACTGGTTTCTGAATAATAAACCTTAAAGATTGACAGTTAAAGTTTAAAACACTCAGGTAAAGCTTTGGGAGATTTATTTTATCTTCATAACAACTCTAAACCCACTGAACATCCTGCATCGCTCTGCGTTTTCTTTCAGCTCTATCTGCCCAAACTAATAATTCACTCTTGTCTACATAAACTGTCATGTGCATCTCTCCAGAAAGACCACAGTCACGGCGCCAGTGCTGTTGACAGTGGCTCCCTGGCTCCATTCATCAGGGAACATGTTTAAAAGACTCTGGTTGATGTGCTGGATCCTGAAAAGGCGCCTGAACGGCGGCTTCTCCAATCGTCACAACTTGACGCTACACTGCGTTTTATTTGACGTCTGTCGTTCATACAGTTTGGTGATTTTCTGGCATCTTTCTGGTGGTTCAAAGTGAAAGTATATGAACATAAATCCCAGCATTAATCCTGTTAAACTAGCTATACTATAGATGGCAATGGTAGATGCTGACTGAAGGGTTGACTGGAGGCCACAGTTTTATGGCCACTGAGTGGTTCAGTCATAATCAGCTTTACAAATTGACCAGTTGGGTTGTTTTATTGGTTATAAGCATAAAACTCAGCAATCTTCAAGGGAAGTTGATTGTAGATGTACAGCCATGAGGAAAACAATTTGAATTGTATGGTTCTATGTATCTACGGGCTTAAAATGAGATAAATACAATCTCAGAAGAACAACATGACAAATTCCGCATAACGTTATTTAAGAATAAATAGGCCAGAATGCAGATGCAGTGAATGAAAAATGAAGTACAGCCTTACTGCTTGTAGAGGAATAAAAATGGCAAGTAGCCGACAGGTGCTGCTAAGGAAATGGTATAAAAGAAGTTGTTCTGTCAGTTTGCTGGACTGGAACATTCAAGTGTGTTAACACAATCCCAAGAAGTAAAACGATCTTAGAGAAGCACTTGTTGCTGCCCATCAGGGAAAAGTTATAATGTCATTTCTAAACAGACTGAAATTTATTATTCAACAGTGAGAAAGATTATTTATATCATTCTTGCCAATGTGATTTGCACACAACAGAATTTGACTTCTGTATTTAACCCATTCGTGCAGTGAAACACACACACACACTAGTGAATACACTAGGCTGTGAGAATTTGTGGCCAAAGCGGTGGGCAGCCCTTATCCACCAGTGCCCAGGCAGCAGTTGCTCAATGGCACTTCAGTCATATCCTGTCTGGGGATTAAACCGGCAACCTTCCATTCACAAGGCCAGATCCTTACCACTAGGCCATGGCTGCCACCAAGACTGGTCACTCACTAGTCTTACTGTTTCCACTAAAAATGTGTTACAATGAATAATTAATAGTGATTCAACTGGACAGTGGATCAGTTATTTGGTTTTTGCTGGAGTATAACCTGGAATGGAATATTTCCCAGACTTCCTGTGGTGCAACTCTACAACCGTCCCCATTTAGCCGCGAACAACCGAGCAATAAAAGTCAACGAGGAGAAACAACCTGCGGTAGATAATGACCCTCCACTTCAGCCTATAGCTGTGGGTAAATACGGAGAAAGCCACCGGAGATAAGCGTTACACAAACTATTATGCTATGCTAACTCCACAAACAGCAGGCCTGGGATAATGCCCTCCTAAAAGGAGATTGCCATGTGTTGGAGAGGGAGGCCAAGCAGACATGTGTTAATGTCTGTTTGGTGAGTAAACGTAAGACTGGAGGTCCATCACGGTTGAGCGGGTGAACTTATTCTGATGAAAACAACTGGAACAAGCCGTGGTTACTTCTTTTAAGGAAAGCGATGAGAAACCAATGAGGTCCAGAGCATCTTTCCCGAGTTGGACGTGGCATGTAGAAAGTGCTCTAAAATCTTGATTTATAGTTTTCATTACAGAGCTTGTAGGAGGCTGCCTTCCAAAGAAACAAGCAGTGAACGATGGCTAATTAGAGGTAAATCGAGCATTTGGTGGTAAATAAAAGGAGAACGATTGGATTGGTGCGTAATTAAAAAACAGGATGATCAGATGAAAATGAACAGAATACAACTTAAGTGTCAGTGAGTGCAGTCACGCTAATGGTACGATACCCTCCACTCTGGTCTGGATGGGCTATCTTTATGGTAGTCCCATAACACGACCATATGCATAACATTTAGGGCAAAGCTACTAATGTGAGCAGAGTGCTTCGGAGGCAGGCTGGCATGTTTGCACTGGTATATTTAGCTCTGTGGGAGTGGATACAGATTGATAAAGGCTCCATGAGAGTGCAGGGTCAAAGGAAGGATGATAGTAATAACAGCGTCAGGCTTGTTATTGCAGGGACATGAATAAGGCATAAGTGAGAAAGTAGACTATTTCCCCAGAGTTGGCAAGCGCATTGACGTACCGTATGTCTCTTTGACCCTCCTCTATGTCAAACCGAACAGGGTGTAGTTAGTAAGGACTCTGGTGATTTAGTGAACTTCATTTCTGCTGGAGGTAGAGTAATGAATCGAGTAAAAACTGCAGTAATCTGGCATATTGCTTTCCGAGTTTTACGGTTGGCTGGGGTTGAGAACGCTCCAAGCAAAGCTTGACAAGTGGCCTAGCAGTGTTCCTCTTCGTTGGCATGAATATCAACTAGTCCTCCAAACTCTCCAGACTACAATCGATGCAGAGCAAACTCAGTCATGACCAATTTCCCTTGAGAGGCAGTTGTAGCCCCAGCAACACATCTTCCTTTCTTGTCGTAATTAGACTTCCTCAATCTATTGATCCGGTGGCAGAGATTAATGGTATTTGGTCGAGAATCTTGAATCAGAGCTTAACAGGATAGTCAACCAAATCAATAGACGTTGATTCTACGGTTTAACCCTGAACTCCAGCTCTAACCAAAGGCTGGGAATGGATAGGCAAGAATTAAGGTCATGTTCAGTCTGCAGGCAAATGGGGTGTATAGTCAGAGTTGCAGGGTTTGCAGTTTTATCCAAAAAACAATTATGTAGGTCTTTTCTTCTCCATCGTTGTTTTACATTATGAAAATAATACAAACTTGATTGTTTTTTTCTCTCATTGTCTTACATGATATTTAATAAAGATTAAAAAAATACACACAAAAACTATTGACATGAATGACAATTAAGATAAAAATAAAATTCAAGAGTAGTGGTAAAGCAATTTAAAGTTCCTCAAATGTCTGTGATTAGACTCTTTAGGTTTTGGGTTAGTTTTAAGCTTGTGTGGAGAATATTTCAGGACTTGACATCCTGGGACTTCCCTGTATCACGTTTCTTAGATCTGCACACTTCAGTCACTCTGGGTTTGACGTGGTCATTGTTTATTGTGCTGCCAGGGACACAAAAGGCACTTCTAAATTCAATTTGCATGTCCAGAACTGAGACGGATCTGTACAAATCTGTACTTCATGTGGGTTTTGCAAATCTCATTCAAGACACAAAAACTGGTTTGAAATCTGACTATAATCAGATACATCTCAGTCTGGATGTTCTGGCCACTCAAATCAAATTTAGAAGGGGTTTTCGCATCACTGGCAACACGGCATACAATGACCACGCCAAATACAGAGTGACAAAAGTGTGAGGATCGAAGAAGCGCGACACAGATTGGCATTGTCCGAAAAACTCTCCAGCCCACTGTCTGATAGAAAGCAGCCATACGCAAGCTTAAAACTAACCCAAAAACTAATCTAAAGTCTCAGAGGACTAAGGCGCTGTCACTATGATCTGAGGATCATGAATTCAAATCCCAATCATGCTACTTGCCATCGACAGCCAGGACATGAGAAAGCAAAATTGGCCGTGCTGTCTCTGGGCAGGTAAGATGGCACTTTCTCCCAGCACTACTAAGTAATGTTGGCTGGCTCAGGCGTCTGCCAGGCGATCCATCGGAACTAGGGATCCTGCGCTTTCCTCCAAGCGTGTTGGCTGCCCAGCAGTGATGCAGCAGTTAGAAAAGAGGCGGAGCTTGAGTTCACATGCATCGGAGGAGGCCTGTGTTAGTCTGCACCCTCCTAGATTCAGAGACACTACAAGTGAGGGGAGAGTCAATGAAGGGGCAGGTTGATTAGCTACCAAAACACACCGGGATAAAAATCTTTTCATTTTACTCTGCTCTAATCTATATTTTCAGACACATGATGGGGCAGCTATGGACTAGTGGTAAGGATCTGGTCTTGTGACCAGAAGGTCGCTGGTTCGATCCCCAGACAGGACGTGACTGAAGTGCCCTTGAGCAAGACACCTAACCCCCTAACTGCTCCCCGGGCGCCAGTGGATAAGGGCTGCCCACCGCTTTGGGCACAAATTCTCACAGCCTAGTGTGTTCACTAGTGTGTGTGTGTGTTTCACGGCATGAATGGGTTAAATGCAGAGGTCAAATTCCATTGTGTGAAAATCACATTGGCTAAATTGGTGAATCTTAATCAATTTTCTCTACTATAACAGGTTTCTTTGACGAGAGCCTAAATTAGCAAGAATGTGGGTGCATCTCAGAGGTCTTGCCAACTGCTTGTCCCATATTTATTCATATGAATGAGGGGGTACAAGGATATTTATTATGTAGAACGTAGCATATGTACTGTGTTCATCTGGATGTGAATTCTACACTAAAGCTTTTTCACACATACAGCCACTTGACCTGATAGGTTTGCCTTAATGAATTTCAGGGTAGGATTCCCAAAGGAAACAGCCACGATGGGCAGCTCATCTTTAGCAGAAGCAAAAAGACAACATTTTAGAACAAACTAAATGCACCTATATGGTCAAAGGAGCTGAAAAAAGGACAATGAGTGTGGTTTTAATGAAGTGGCTGATTTGTCCAGTTCAGTTATGATGAGATTATCATCTGCCCATCTTTTGAATGTTAGGACAAGTGTTTTCAACACAAACATCCTGACCTGACTACCTTCAGCTTTCCCTTTGCTACATCTTAATTCACTCCTGAGCAAGCCTGTCACATTAGATTGTAGGAAACGAGGGAAGATGGGTGATGCTAATCAGTGGATCTGGACAGGAGGGCTTCCCCCAGACCAGCGCACTACATCATTAACAAAACAGCACATCCTAATTCATAATTACACTCATTATTCCTGACCAAGCCATTCAGTGTGCTGGGGACTAGTCATCCGCTTGATCCGTCTTCCTGCAAACTATTTCTATTATGGTGATGTAACGCTGGTGCCATGACCATAAAGTCCTGCTGTTTGCTTTTCAAATAACTTCTAATATCCAATAACTTTATATTCACAAAACGTCACCAAAGTACATCCTAATTTTAAACCATAAGAGCCCATGTTAGCATGTGTATAAACCAGTGGCGGATGCTGGTCTTTCAAGGAGGGGAAGCTCAATTCCGGCCTACATCATAAAATGTCGGTTTATTTATACGTAAATTCTACCCTCCATTCCTTTTCAAGAAAATGATCTGTGACCCTGTCGTCCAACAAGGCGTCTTTTCCAGGGACTTGACTAGTGTCCTCTCAATGGCCAGCAGAGCTAGGCTGCTTAAACGGCCTTGGCTCATGGTGTTGCGGGAGTAAGATTTAAACCGCTTTAAAAACAGGAGAAGCTCTTTACTGGC
>BRDA01068556.1:0-18270 GCA_036984385.1 Crenuchus spilurus
TCAAGTCTTCTGTGAGATGAACCCCCAGAAACTTGGTGCTCTGCTCCTGTCAACAGTGATCTCTTTTGTCATGCTGACCTTCAGCATCAGGTTGTTGTTATTGTGACACCCGGCAGCAAGTTTGTTGACTTTCTCTCTGTAGGTTGATTTGTCATCATTGTAGATGTGGCATCAGCAAACTTGATGATGTGGTTCAAGGTGTACTTGGCACAACAGTCATGGGTCATTAGGGTGAACAGCAAAGGGTTTAGAACACAGCCCTGGGGAACAATAGTTTTCATGATGGTGGTGTTGGAGGAATTTTTTCCAACTCGTGAAGTCTGGGGTCTGTCTGTGAGGAAATCTGGCTGTGAATCTGTGAAATCTGGAAAAATGGCTGTGTTTGAAGCAGAGCTGAAGTTGATAAAAAAGCAACCTCACATAACTGTTCTTATTTTCTAGGTGAGTCAGGCTCAGGTGAAGTTCTGCTGCTATGGCATCATCAGTAGAATTGTTAGGATGGTATGCAAACTGTAGTGGGTCAATGATTGCAGGGAGTTTTGATGTGATGTATTTTTTCAAATATTCAAAGCACTTCATCATGATGGGTGTGAGTGCTATCAGACAATAATCATTTAGTGTTGCTGTTGGTGACTTCTTGGACAGTGGTATGATGGTGGTGGACTTGAATCACTGGGAGACGATGGATTGGCTCAGGGAGGTGTTGCAGATGTCGGTGCCGTATAAGTTGATCAACACATTCTCAGGACAAGCCCTGATATGTTGTTATGACCTGCGGCTTTATGTATGTTGATCCTGTGTTTGGGTCTTCTGGACATCAGCTGGGTCAAGACAGAGTACTTCATCATTCAAGCTAACAGGTGCTTTTGTTATTACAGTAGTATTCACTTCCTCAAATCAGCTGATGTACTGTAGGTGTTGAGGAAGTCAGTGTTATCAATTATGGGTGGAGGGGAGCGCCTGTATTCTGTAATGGTCTGAATGCCTTGCTGCAAGCTCTGGGGCCTTTCGAGTCAGTAAAGTGGATCTGGATTTTATGAACATAAGCCCACTTTGCTGCTCTCATGCCTTGATGCAGATTTGCTCTGAAATAAGAGCATCTTTGTCCCCAGACTTGAAAGCAGCATCACATGCTCTCAAAAGCAAGTGGTGAACCAGGGTTTCTGGTTAGCACAGTCAGTGATTTCCTTGATGACAATCCACACACATTCAGTATATTTCTGATTATATTTTCGACTGATGTGCTGATCCACAGTGGCAGAATCCCTGAACATATTGGCCTGATTGAAGTTTCCAGCAATGATATGGACACAGTCCGGGTTGGCATTTTGCAACATACTAATGGATTAATAAAGTGCATTTTTAATAAAATATTAAATAACATTAAATCTACCTCCTTATATTTGCACTCATTGTCCCTTTTATCAGCTCCCTTTACTATATAGGTGCACTTTGTAGTTCTACAATTACAGAATTTACTCCATGTTTTGATATCCACTTTCATCCTGATGTTCAGTGGTAAGGACCCCCACAGAGTTGATATTATTTAGGTGGTTCTCAGCACTGCAGTGACACTGATGTGGTGGTAATGTGTTAGTGTGTGTTATGCCGATATGAGTGAATCCATTACAGTGGTACTGCTGTAGTTTTGAACTGCTGTATAGTTTCTTTTAATCATCCTCTAGTTCTTCAACAGTGACCATAAGACACAGCTCCAGGATGCTGTTGACTGGATATTTTTGGTTAGTGGACTATTCTTAATGTTTCAAAACTCCAGTAACTCTGCTGTCTGATTTACTCACAACACACATTAACAAAGCACCACCATGAAAGTGTCACTGTAATGCTCAACCTCCCAAATAATACCTACTCTGTGGGGTGGTCCTGTCAGGGTCTAACAAAGTATATAGAGAAAGAGATGGACTACAGTCTAACTGTATAAATACAAAGTGCATCTGCATGGTCAGTGGAGCTGAAATGGGCAATGAGAGTCGATTTAAGGAGGTGGTTTTAATGTGGTTGGTCAGTGTATGTTGGAAACCTAAACAATAAGATATGAATGATGGGTAATTTCCATGACAGATATGGACATTGGACTGTAAGATGCACTGAAAAATTGATGAATTGAATGTGATGTTGATGATGGGCGGCACGGTGGCTTAGTGGTTAACACGGTCACCTCTCAGCGCTGAGGTCTTGGGTTCGAGTCCTCATCTGAGCGGAGTTTCCATGTTCTCCCAATGTCTGTGTGGGTTTCCACCAGGGACTCCGGTTTCCTCCCACAGTCCAAAAACATGGAGATCAGGTGAATTGGCTAGTCTAAAAAAAACCCCCCAAAAATAGGTGTGTGAGTATGTCTGTGCATGAGTGTATGTATGAATGTATGCCCACATATGGTTGGCACGCTGTCCTGGGCGATCCCCCTAGAGCTCGATGCAGTCCTCCAGGTGGATGGTCGCTTCCGGTTGAGAGTATGCTGTGCGTGATTGGCTGCCGCTTCTTGCCGGTGTGTGTGGTTGAGTGTGTTTAAATGGAGTGTGTTGATTGTAAAGCGTCCTTGGGTGTCTAGAAAGGCGCTATATAAATGTAACATTCATTCATTAATTGATGTTCAATAAATTTGTTTTATATTTGATCAAATGAATATCAAAAGAATATAAACTGAAAGGCAGAACTGTACTATATAATATATATTACAAATAATGATAAACTGTAACATTTACATTAATTACATTGACATTGTAATGTGAAAATAATATGCTACTAATATTACTACGTATATGCTACAAAGGGGAATTCTACACATTTTGTTTACTTTCTGTCTAATTTTTACAGAAATGTATATGTATATAAATACAAATACACATAAAACTTCAGAAGACCCTTGTAGGTTCACTGATCTTTGTAGGTAGCAAGTTGTCTCTGTCCAATGAAAATCACATATATTCAAAATGGCAGCTTTATAGGAGAAGACATAAACATTCACAACTTTTAATGTACGTTAATGTGAAATTATTTTATTCCAGTGATCTTTGGATTGGTCCGTTCATCATGCAGTATTAATATAATGTAAAATAGTACATGTGTTCAAATGAGGTAGAAAATCAAAAACTGTGAAAAAAATTGTGCTTTTCAAAAAACAGTGACAAAGATCCTGGTTCCCATCACCATTACTGTAAATGTTCTATAAAATTTCACATCAAAACACTCTTTGTGATTGAGCCTTGCATGAATTTGGGAAAATTGGTGGTTTTAAAACATCTGACAGGTGACAGAGGAAGTGCTCCAAAGCTAGGCTCAAAGAGATGGGTGAAAAATACCTTTTATGTGTGTACAGTATGTGTGTTGCCCTGGAGGCATTGGCCACAATGTTGGTCAGAATCCAGATTCAAGCTGTAACTGATCCTGCTATCTTGTAATGTCAGGACATGCCATGTGTGCTTACAAAAACACAAAGTTCATTAATTTTTTTGCTGGTGTGATTACTAACCCATATTTATGACATTTGGCATGCTCACTTCATCTTTTATAGACAAGTTAGATTATGTGTTGATGGGGAAAAGCATAAATAATCACAGAAGAGATTGCTTAAGGGGATTCTCTGTTGTAAGTTTGTCAAAAAGCAATGCATTTTTTGTGTGCTATGTTTGAAATGTTATTTTTTAAACTGGTCTTGAGTTTGAGGCTGATTTGAAATCTTAGTTAAAATTAGTTGAATTCTAGTTAAAATTGATGACAGACAATAAGCAATGTGATCCAGAGATTACATATGGTGTTTTCTAATATGGCTTAATTTACAATATAAATACTGCCAAAATAAAAGGCCAAATCTTTGCCAAATACTTTGACAAGTCTATGCATTGATACAACCACAGTCAAATGATACATTATTGTCCTTGGTCATTTTCTGGCTTGGATCTCCAGTGAGATTAAGACAAAATGCTCATGCACCCCTACTTTTGACCCATATGATGCTATTAAAGTGTAAATATTTTAACACAGAGATAACTGTTGACATGTGTCAAGAAATATAATCCTGGGAAACAGTTACTGTCCTTATCATTATTTTATGTCCATTCACCATTGTCACTGCTATATTTAGATTTAGTTTAACTTGGAATGAACAAAGGGGTTCTTTAGAAGTGTGAATGCATTAATCAAAACTACACATAAACTACACATAAAGCAAACTGAAAGAAAGCCAATAAAGAAAGTGCATTGAGCATGTTGTATTGTGTGGTCACCGAGTGAGACATCAGAAAGAGTGACAGTTTGAGGCTATTTCTGCCATACAGTTATTCACATCATCAATCTGCACTCCATCACTGAATGTCATGTACTCTCTTATCTCCACTTAAAGCTACAGTGGAGATACTTTGAGTTTGGTAATAAAGCCACTGGCCATCCAACGAGACAGGCAAGCCCAGCACTTAATGCAGACACACTGGATCTGCCCATCAGTGGCCATACACACAATACGGTGGCTGAGATTAAACGGTATGGAAACGAGGAGGACAAAAGTCTATCAGCGTGTCATGGAGGCAGGCGGTATTGTATCCATATGTATTGAACAGCGGAGCCGTCAGGGCTGCTGGCAGGCCCATTCATCACAGACAACTCCCAACCTGTCACATGCACAATACAGAAAACGATCCATCCCCATCCCGTACACTGCTCCGTGACAATAGTGAAATGAGTAGCAGGCCAGAGGAGGGAGGATTCAAATGGTAGAGTCTCGCTCTTTGCTTCTATATAGTGTCTTGTATGGTCCCTCTCTTTCTCTTTATTGTGGCAGAAAACTTTTATTCTGCTTTAGAGGACTGTTTTTTAAAGAAAACAAGTGCAACACATTACAGAATAACTAATTTAAAGGTCCATATCATATATTTTTCTCTGGTTAATGTTTTTCCCTCAGGTTCATTTTTTAAATGTGTATACAAAACTCAGCTGAAATTCAGTTTATACAAGCATTTCTCAGCCTCTTCTATGTCTTAGATTTTAATTATTAAATAGTCTTTTTGATACTGTGCCTTTAATTATAATAGATGCAAGTTTTCTCTCCTGATTTACTCTGTCATTTCATTGTCACTCTATCTGAACCCTAACAAAAGGTAGAAAGTCAAGATAAAAGCACTCTACACTGTGTGCAAAATTATTAGGCAAGTGAGTATTTTGACCGTATGATCATTTTGAGGTATATTTTGTAACTCCAAGTTGGATAAACTTGAATGCTTAATGGATTTAAGCATAGCAGGTGTGTCTGTGTAATGAGGGAGGGTGTGTACTAAGGAGATCAACACCCTATTTCAAGGTGTGCACAATTATTTGGCAGTTTTTTTCTTAAGGCAAAATGGGCCAAAAAAGAGATTTAACTACTCTGAAAAGTAAAAAATTACTAAAAGTCTCTCAGAGGGATGCAACACTCTTGAAATTGCTAAGATATTGGGGCGTGATCACAGAACCATCAAACGTTTTGTTGCAAATAGTCAACAGGGTCGCAAGAAACATGTTGAGAATAAAAGACGGAAATTAACTGCCAGGGATTTGAGAAGAATCAAGCGTGAAGCTCCCAGGAACCCATTATCTTCCAGTTCTGTCATATTCCAGAACTGCAATCTTCCTGGAGTACCAAAAAGTACAAGATGTTCAGTGCTCAGAGACATGGCCAAGGTAAGAAAGGCTGAAACCCGACCACCACTGAACAAGACACATAAGCTGAAGCGTCTAGACTGGTCCAAGAAATATCTGAAGACAGATTTTTCAAAGGTTTTATGAACTGATGAAATGAGAGTGACTCTTGATGGACCAGATGAATGGGCCTGTGGCTGGATCAGTAATGGGCACAAAGCTCCATTTTGAGTCAGACACCAACAAGGTGGAAGTGGGGTACTGGTATGGGCTGGTATCATTTAAAGATGAGCTGGTCGGTCCTTTTCGGGTTGGAGATGGGCTCAAAATCAACTCCCAAACCTACTGCCAGTTTTTAGAAGACACTTTCTTTAAGCAGTGTTACAGGAAGAAGTCTGCATCTTTCAAAAAGACAATGATTTTTATGCAGGACAATGTTCCACCACATGCATCCAAGTACTCCTCTTCATGGCTGGCCAGTAAAGGCATTAAAGATGAAAAATGTATGACGTGGCCCCCTTCCTCACCTGACCTGAACCCAATTGAGAACTTGTGGGCAATTCTTAAACGGGAGATTTACAGTGAAGGAAAACCGTACACCTAAACAGTGTCTGGGAGGCTGTGGTTGCTGCTGCACAAAAAGTTGATTGTCAACTGATCAAGAAACTGACAGACTCCATGAATGGAAGGCTTATCACTGTTATTGAGAAGAAGGGTGGCTATATTGGTCACTGACTTTTTTTATATGTCAGAAATGCTTATTGGAAGGATTTGAGTTGATTGTTTATTATTTTCACTTGAACAGATGAAAATAAAAAAGTGACATGTGAAAATGTGTTTTTCATTTAGCTGCATAATAATTCTGCACAATAATAGTTGCCCAGTAATTGTGCACATACAGATATTCTCTATTGAAAGCCCAAACTTCACTTTTACTTTCTGACACATTCATATTTGAGGTTTATTGACATTTTGGATTACCCGAGAGCACTGTAGTTGGTGATTAATTAAATCCTCAAAAATAAGACTTGCCTAATAATTGTGCACACAGTGTAGGCTTCAACATGTAAAGGTGGGGAAGTCTACTGTAGGTTGAATAATCACAGTAGGTTGTTTTTGTGACATCATAAAAATGATTAATGAAATAAATGAATGGAATATTTTTGCAGCTTAACTTATTTTCAATGATGTGCATAAATGTACTAGTTAAATATGAACAAAATTACAAACTGATGCATGCAAAGATTCTGGGACAGAAGCATGTTTACCACTGGATCACACCATTTTGATTGTTTGGGAACTGAAGATACTAATTTTTACAGTTTTGCAGGTGGACTTTTTCTCATTCTTGCTAATTACATGCTGCTCAACAGTCTGTGGTCAGCATTATCTCAACCTTCTCTTCATGAAGCTCAATACATTTTCAGTTGGAGACAGATCTGAAATGTTGATAGGCCAATCAAGCACAAATGTTGATAGGCCAATCAAGCACACACACTCTATGTCTACAAAGTCTCACTGTTGTAACTTGTGCACTGTTGTAACTTGTGAATGAGGCCTGGCATTGTCCTGCTGAAATAGACATGGAACCATCATGATTGATTTATTTATTATTATTTGCAGTTTTCATATGTAACAGTCTGGATGGCATATTTTCATCTTTGGAATTCACATTGAATCTGACAAAATTTTTTCTCCAACCTACAAACTGAAACATGGACTATCTGACCATAGTCAGATGACCTAAGGCCCAATAAAGTCACCAACATCTCTGCATAAAATATATATATGTGTATATATATACTTGTATATATATGACTTGGTTGCATTTTCAGATGCAATGGATGACTGTTAAGTGACAATGATTGTCCAAAATACTCCTGAGCCCATGTGGCTATGTCCATCAGTTTAGTAGTTTCCACCCTTGGTTTTACACAGCAAGATTTCCCCCGACTCTTTGAATCGTTTCAAAATATTATAAACTGTAGAAGGTGAAAGATTCTTTGCTATTTCTCACTAAGAAACATTGTCATTGAAAAGGCTGAAAATACTTTCACAAGGTTTGGGACAAAGTAATGAACTATGACTCATACTTGCTTCCAAAGACTAAGCCTTTGGTGGATGCTCCTGTTACCTGTTTCCAGTTAAACTGCTTGAAAACTTCCAGATCAGTGTTTAAAATAATTATTATAACTTATATTACCTCTGTCCCAACTTTTTTTGAGTGTGCTGCAATCAGCAGTTTCTAAATTTGTTTTAACAAATAGAAATATGTTTGTCATTGAAAACACTGAAACAAATTATTTGTCATTTTGTCTGTTAAATAAAAGTTAAAGGGGATTAACAAATTGGAGATTTCAGTTTTTATTGCATTTTTATGAAATCTTCAAACTTTTCTGGAAAAAGGGTTTGTATACTCATTTATTTACTAAAAATGAGTGAATATTATTTTCCATGTGTTTGGCTATTTTTGGATTAAGTATGTTTACACATACACACTGAAAAATATTAAACACTGTAACACACAATAGTAAAATACAATCATTTTTACTATACACATCAGTTAAATTACTAATTACTTGTGCACATTATTGAAGACGGGTGTCATGGTGGTTAGCACGCTTGCATCTCAGTGCTGAGGTCTTGGGTTCAAGTCCCCATCTGAGTGGAGTTTCGATGTTCTTCCTGTGTCTGTATGGGTTTCCTCCCACAGTCCAAAAACATGGAGATCAGGTGGATTGGGAACACTAAATTGTCTGTGTGTGTGCGTGCGTGCACTCAGCAATGTATTGGCGCCCTGTTCTAGGCTTACTTGGGATAGTGTAATGCTCTCCGCCCTGTGAGGGGGTAGGGGACTAACCGCAACCCTGATAAGGATTAAGCAGGTGGGATAATGGATGGAGTATTATTGAAACTGCTGTGTCTCTCCAGGCTTTACTTTATCATACATTTCTCTGAATTCTTGATAAATAGTCTCCTTCTTTTTCACATCTTGTCCCTGCTAAACACTGTAGTCTACCATATCACTTGCATCGATCCTACTCTGACCACTGAAGTTGGATCAAATTCAATCTGTCACCCATTTTATAAAACTGTGTTCATAAACTATATATAGACATAGCAACCCAGGGCTCCAACATATCCTTGCCATATGCCAACATAGCAATGTCATATATCAGGTGGAGCAGTGCACTATATTTGTGACATGATGCTGTATTTAGAGCAGCCAATTTATAAGCGTGTACATTTATAGTGGGTGACAGAGTCTGGCCTAATACCAGCCTGCAGCACTGCTATAAATCATCACCATCATTCTTTGTGGCAGTCTGTGGTTAGATGCCACCATGTGTTTAGAGGCGTACAGAATTAATTGAAGAGATGCTGTTTATGACAATACAAGTGAGTATGAATCAATGGTACCACATCTGTTTTTTTCAAGGCTGCATCTTAAAAGATACAGTACATTCTGTTCTGAAGGAATATGCACATCATCCAGGTTGTTAAAAACAAGTAGGCCCCTGGCAATTAACACAAGGCCATCTTAACAGACCATTGTGTGGGTGTACAATTGTAGAGTGACTTACTGTAACTGTTGTCATGTACAATATATCAAATACTAAATACTGATGAATTTTTACCACAGTGTTCCAGTGTCAAAAAGATATTATTATTGTGAGGCAGGTCATCCTAAATTCATCTGTGATGGCAGTTATGTTTACCATTATTATTAAGCTCTGTATAGTCCAGGGTGCCAATCCTGGATATCTGTAACCCTGGAGAGGTGCTATTGAGATGCTCCTGAAGGTTGGTTTAGGTGGAGCTAAACTCTGCAGAGTGATACAACCCCAAATCAGATAACATTGGGACAGTATGGAGACCACAATAAACAAACAAACAAAGCAAAAAAATCTTACATTAACATTTATTTCACTGCAGAAAGTATGAACCCAAGAAATTTGATGTTTTGTCTGGTCAACTTAATTTCATATGTTAATTTACAGTCTGTTGCTTCCTGCATTTCAGGAATATAACACATTCCAGTAAAGTTAGGACAGCGGGCATTTAGGGCTAGCAATGATGTAAAATGTATAATAGTGCTGATGTGAATTCAAATAGGTAATGTCAACAGGTGATCGTAATCACGATTTGGTAGAAAAGCAGTATCCACAAAATGCTACATCTTTGAGGATCTCCAGTGTGTCAATAAATGTGCAAGAAAATTATTGAAATGTTTCAAAATAATTTTGGCTATAGAAAGATTTACATATTTCTTACAAGAAGGGATTTACATATTTCTCCCTCTACAGTGCACACTATCATTAAACAATTCAAGGAATCTAGATGAATTTCAGTGTCTAAAGGGCAAATGTGCAAGTCTAAACTGAAATCTCCTCAGATGGCACTGCATCAAAAACTGTCATTTATAAGTAGCTAATATAACTATGTGGGTAATGGATTATTTTGTCAGGCACTGCAATACTGTACAAAATGTCACTTTAAACTTTACTGTGCAAAATACAAGCCTTATGTTAACCACATACAAAAACAGTGTTTACATCTCTGGGCTGGGAATTGTCTGGAATCTTTTTGGGAAGAAATGCCATGTGCCATGTGCTCTAGATCAAAGAAGGATCATCCAGATGGTAATCAGCAACAACTCCAAAAGCCAAGGTTTATCATGGTATGGGGCTGCGTCATTGCCCATGGTAAAGGTAATTTACCCTACATTGAGATTTTAGAGCAGATTTGAGATATTTTCAAGGGATGTCTATGCATCTTTCAACAAAACAATGCAAAACCATGTGCTGTATATATTACAAAAGTATGTGGCTGTAGAAGAAGATGGTCCTGCAGTCTGCAGTCCTGACTTGTGCTTAACCAAGATTGTGTAAGGAATTTTGAAACAGAAAACAACCCTTTACTTTTGGACACTGCAAGACATGTTTGCAGGATGAATGGGATTTTTTTGGAATACAGTAAAGTATTCGTTAGGGACCAGAACCTACAGTGAATAGCGCAAATCCGTGAATACTTGTAACCCCCCCCCCTAAAAGTGCTTATAAGTGCCTATTTTGATGGTTAAATCCAACCATATGCCTTAAGCTATCATCCTTAACACTTCAGAAACACGTGTAAAGACATAGAAAATAAAGTTTACTCTCTATCTCCTTCTCTCTCTCTCTCTCTCTTTCGCTCTCACTCTCTGAGAGCTGCTTACACTTTGCCACTTACACTTTGTGCTGGAAGCCTGAGAAGAAGCTGGGTGTTTATGGGGCATCTTAGGGGTAAAAGAAAAGCAAAACTAGCCAGGTCTACGGCTCCTGTGAAAGTGGCTGTGTTGTGCGGATCAGCCAATGAGAGCTGGCCTTGTACGGCCATCCGAACGCCAGCCAATAGCATTCGAGTGTTGGAGCATGCACATACCCTACTGTTGTACAGTACATATGCTCTACAGAACAAACCACAAATATGTGGGTTTTCTGTGAATAGCAAGTAGATATGTTCTAGAGAAAATTCCGCGAATGCTGAACAGTGAATAGGTGGGGGTTCACTGTGTCAGGCCACAATCACAAAATCACAAAACTTCACAAGAACGCTGTGGACAAATTGTGTAGAAATTGAATAATTGGCTGATGATTAGTTTCAAAATCATAGTGGTTACTAAAGTCATATATAAGGCATTGATATAGATTTAATAGATTAAGCTGACACAAAAGGTCAGGCACCCTTGACACAAGACCTTAGGACAGGGGTGTTCAATATTACCCAGAAAGAGAGCATGTGACAACTGGTTTTTATGCCAGAGATGTTCCTGTTTCTTTCAAATGAAAAGTTGCAGCCACACCATCCCTTTGAGGGCACCATGACATGATCGGACACTCCGGCTTTATAGTACAGCAGAAACAATGCTAGTGTCCCTCAGATCCAGGCCCTGTAATGACACTGTCCGCTAGAATCAACAACATTGTTGTCTCTATCTGTGCTTACACTGATGCACAGCTCTTCTCCCTCAGTGAGGCTGTCGTGCTGACTCAGCGACACTGCTTTAATTACTGATCTGCTTTGGGAGAGGACAGCTTCAAAACATATCGTACAGACCAGAAACTCAGCCTCATGCACCCAACCTGGGACTGACACACGAGAGAGCGAAAGCAATAAACACACTCAATAGAAGCCAATAAAGTCAAGCAGTGTCTCCTCCCTGACTGTACTGCAGTAGCATAACCAGTTTATCCCACTGAAAACAGAACAAATGATTGTGGAGTGTTTTGGTAATCACATCTCAGCTAGCACTGCAAAATGTGCAATTGTGGGGGCAGTTATTAAAGCTTAGGATATTAAAATGCCTTTATTTCAAGGCATTATCCATATTTTCAATAATGTAGCCATTAAAAATGTATAATAAGTTTGTTCTTGCGTAGTGTGAGCAGAAACACTGGGTCATTGAAAATTTAATTTGCAAGAAAAAGCTGCTGTTCTTTTGACGTTTCATCACAATGATACCTCCTAAATCTAATCACAGAAAGCTGGGATCTCTTATTATAGTCAAATCTACAACAAAATGGCACCAGACAAGCATTCGCTGACGTCCAACAAATGTAAATATTATTTTTCCATAATGCAAGCAGATGTCTTTCTCATGTAACTTTGGAGTGTTATTAGGCAAATGAATCCTCAGGGCAGCAATAAAGGAAAATCAAAGATGTCTAAGTTGTTTAAGTATTGATTTTCATTCTCCTTATTATCTTTGATAAATGTGAGCAAATGTGAGTATGGTAATGAAAAGAGGGAACAAAATGACTGAGCAAATCTCACATGTCTCTATAGAGAGATCAACAGTTATCTCCAACAGGAAACCATTAATAACATTAAAACAAGCCTTACAGAGAAATAAGGGCCCATTATAATGAGTCAGTGACCTTAGTCATATCTCACTATATCTGTCTGCATATGAGGATGGTTTTCACAGTCCTTTATGTGAAGCTTGTGTATGTGTGGGTCTGTGTGTGTGCATGCGTATCCAATGAGCGTAGACCTTCACACAGAACATTACTGTGTTCCCTCTTTCTGTTGTCATTTGGAAGTTGTCCCATGAGAGTGGCCCCGTCTCGAACCCCTTCCCCACGTTTAGTTTTAATTAACCTCACAGAGATACTGGGCTCCAGCTTTAGCGTGTTCATGTCAGAGAGGTTAATGATTTTTACAGGCTTGGGGACACGCTGGAGAGGACAGATCAATGAGCCTCAATTCCCCATGCAGCACACTCTCCGCCTCTCTGTCTCTCTCTCTCTCTCTCTCTCACACACACACACACACACACACACACACACACACACACACACACACACACACACACACACACACACTCACACTTTCAGCACCACCTCAGTCTACTAGACCCAGTCAGAGTTTGAACAGTACCTGAGATAAAAGGTGACAAGTCAAATGTGGACGTCATATCCACCAAAAAAAAAAAAAAATGCAGCTACACTCACTATCTAAAACAACGTTTCTTAAAAATAAATGCCTTTCTGCTTCCAAAAACACCATGCACTACTGCTCAAACCACTTTTTTCCATGATGACATGCTAATATTAGAAGAAACATTTTTTTCCAGCTGACATTATTAGAGGTTCGGAAAAGGGTAAACAATAACAAATATAATATTTTAGAATGAAACTCACACTTTATTGGCCAAGTATTGTTGCTACTTGCAATCACAATTAAGCACTCATGATTAAGTACCACCTTAAAAAGTTGGGACAGTATGTAAAATACTAAAATACTAAAACAGTACTAAAATAAAAGCAATACAATTATGCATTGTTTCCTTGTACTTTGAGTTTTGTTTCTTTCCATTGTTTTGTCTCATCAACTTCATTTCATTTGTTAATGTACATCCATTCCTGCATTTCAGACCTGCAACATGTTCAAACAAAGGGGCAATGCAAGACAAGAAATGAGAAAGGCTGAGTCTTTGAGGAGCAAAGATGGGCAGAGGATCTCAAGCTTGTCAACAAGTGCATGAGAAAATTATTAAAATGTTTAAAAATAATAGTCCTCAAAGAAAGACTTGAAGGAATTTGCATATTTCACCCTCTAAATTATATAATATGATTAAACAATTTGAGAAATCTTGATGAATTTCACTGTGCAAAAGGAAAGATTGTAAGCCTAAGATGAGCACATGGACAAGGAATTACCCTTATCAAGCACTACAATACAGAGTTATATTCACAAATGCTACATAAAACTTTATGGTGCAAAATAGAAGCCTTAATTAACCATGTACAGATGTGGTGTCAACTTCACTGGGCTCGGAAGCATCTAAGATGGAACATTACACATTGGATTATTTTTACTAATTAAAAAATATTTTAATTATGGTGCCAAAAGCACATCAGTACATTTTATTCATGATACTGTATATGCACTTAAATGTGAGTAAATTTTCAGACATGATTTTTCCACTCAACAAAAACTGTTTTGTTGGGTTATTGTAACATCTTAGAGAATTCATTTAGAATTTATTGATTTAAATATTTAGAAATGTGTAGACTTTAACCTATTATAATAAGGGTCAGCATTTAAGCTGATGCTTAAATTCATATTTATTGGTTTCCATTACTGAAAGGCTGCAAAATTTTACAAATTTTACACAGTTTAATCAAAATGTATTTCATTTAAAAACATCTGATGTAAACATCAACAGTTAAACAGTTTTCACCAGGTAAACAGTTTTCAAAACAGACTACAAGAAATATACTGCTACTAGTATTCATTCTCAGTTCATATGTAGAAAAACAACAACCCATTTTGAATTATTTACCTTTGTGATGTCACAATAATCAACAGCAGTCAACACTGCAAAGCCATCCATACCAGATGCTATTTACATATAAAACAACTTGTTTTAACTAAGGGATAAAGAGAAGGTGGATACATTTATTTCTGCATAGTACATACAGCTTAATTGAGAAATACAAATAATAAAGAAAAATCAATAAAATTGCATTTAAGATTAGTAAACCAATAATAAATGGTTAAGATATCACATTTTACTCAATCTTTTACAAATAACTGACATTTCACTGGCTCAGACAAATTAAATAATTCTGATTACACAATTATTAATCTTATTCAGCAACAACCAGATTTTTTTCAGTTTTGATATTGTCCATAACTGTATTCATATTCAAAAGAGGTCTTGACATACGAATTCTGTAAATTACAGCCTATTGAAAAAAGAGGCCCCCAACCATTTGTTATTATTTACAGCAGTCTCAGCTCTGTTCAATAGAGCTGTTGACTATTGTATTGGAGCTCACATTAATTTTGGAGCAGCCTGACAGAATATTGATGCTGACTTGGTGAGCCACGGTAAGTTCTCTTTTTTCCCACTTTTATTTTGTTCCAGTTTTGCAACAAGTATTTGTACTGACGAGGGAGACAGTTATTCAATAAACACCATTGATCACACAGAGAAAATTTCAAGGCTGTTATGCACGATATGGGATCTTGGTTATGAAACATATTCTGAACAGTGTTGCTGCTATTTCTCACATGCAAGCATATGTACACACACAAACACACACACAGGTTTATTTCTATGAATTGTGGGGACATTACATAGACACAAATTATTTTTTTAATTACACAAACTACTACTAGCCTACCTCTAACTCTAAACCTAACCATAACCCTAGCGCTAGCCCAAGCTTTAACTCTAACCATAATCAAGGTGAGGGCTAGTGTTAAAGCTAGAGTTAGAGTTATGGTTAGCAATAAGGCTAGTGCTAGGGCTAGGGCTATAGTGAGGTTTAATGCAAGAGCTATGGTTAAATGTAGGGCTATGGTTATAATTAGGGCTAAGGCTAGGATTATGGCTTGGTTTAAACCTAGAGCTAGGACTATAGTTAGGGTTACATCTAGAGCTTGTGCTAAGGTTATGTCTAGAATTATGTTTAGTGCTGGGGTTAAACCTAGAGCTAGGACTAGAGTTAGGGTTACAGATAAATCTATAACTAGCATTATGGTTAGGATTAAAGTTTGATATATGGCTAGGATTAGGGCTAGTGTTAGGGTTACAGCTAGAGCTTGGACTAGGATTAGGTTTAAGGTTAAATCTAGAGTTAGGGTTAACCCTATCCCTAGCCCTAGTTCTATCTTTAAACCTAAGCCTATCCCTAACCCTAGGTTTAACCTTAACCTTAGCTCTAGGTTTAACACTAATCCATGCCCAAGTTATACCTTAATCCCTAACCTTAAGCTTAGTCCTACCTCTAGCTTTAAATCTAGCCCTAACCCTCGCCCATGGTTTAGTTAGTGGGTTTCTCAAACTAGAACGGTCCCCACAATGCAAGTAGATAAACAGACTTTGGCCCTTGTGACTTGGCATTAACCTGCTACACATAAGTTTGTACTGTGCATTGTGGACATTATAGACCCCATTAATTTCAAATATAAAAGGCCTCCATAGTGTGAATGTATAAAAATGTCCCCACAACGTGGCATAAACCTGGTAAACACACACACACACACACACACACACACACACACACAGTAAATCTAGTGTTGTTTCTTCTGTTTCAGTGTTTGTGTTATGTACTTCACTGATGAACAACTACCAGCTGTCAGCAACCTTAACTGTTGAACCACAACAGCCTGGAGGCAAAATGCATTACTTTCCCTAACAAAATCCTCATTTAACCTCCATGCACTGCAAATGATGAATTATTATATTTCTTCGTAAATCTACAAACATGAGCATAAAAACGATCATAAACAAGACAAAACAAATGTTGCTTTATGTCATTGTCAAGACTAAAATGAACCTAAAACAGTAATGAATTGCTAGTTAAAATGTTATTTCCACTTGTAGTTTTTTTAAACATATGTTTTTCAAGTACAAGCATAACTTTACTAAGTTACAGAATAATTCACAAAAACATGTCTACCATATAACTATAATTTTAGTCATTTTAATTTAGTTTAATTAGTTTAGTTTTATTTTAGGTTAATTATAGTTTTATAAAGCTAGTGTTGAACACTTTCACATATTAATGTAAACATATATTATATATAAATATTATTATTATTAATATTTAATCTCTTCCATAGGTTTGAATTTAAGGAGCTGTACTGAAGGACTACTGCTTTGTATTAACTACTAATATAATTAAAAATGACAGTGGAAACAAACAATTATGCTTTAATTTGCAGTGTGTGAGACCCATGTCTTGAAGAAAACATCACTCTGTCTTCTGGAAGATCTAGATGCACTAGATGCATCTATATATATATATATATATATATATATATATATATATATATATATATATATATATTGTTTTGGTTATATATATATACAGTGAGGAAAATAAGTATTTGAACATCCTGCAAATTTGCAAGTTCTCCAACTTAGAAATCATGGAGGAGTCTGAAATTTTCATCTTAGGTGCATGTCCACTGTGAAAGACATAATTTAAAAGAAAAAATCCGGAAATCACAATGTATGATTTTTTAATAATTGATTTGTGTGTTACTGCTGCAAATAAGTATTTGAACACCTGCCAATAAGCAAACATTCTGGCCCTCAAAGACCTGTTAGTCCACCTCTAAAAAGTCCACCTCCACTCTACTTATTATTCTAAATTAAAAGCACCTATTTGAGGTCGATAGCTGCATAAATACACCTGCCCACCCCACAAAATCAGTAAGACTCCCAACTTCGAACATGGCTAAGACCAAAGAGCTGTCCAAAGACACCAGAGACAAGATTGTAAACCTTCTCAAGGCTGAAAAGGGCTACAGGGCAATTGCCAAGCAGCTTGGTGAAAAAAGATAAACTGTTGGGGCAATTAATAGAAAATGGAAGAAGCTAAACATGACTGTCAATCTCCCTCTGACTGGGGCTCCGTGCAAGATCTCACCTCGTGGTGTATCAATGATCATAAGAAAGGTGAGGAATCAGCCCAGAACTACATGGGAGGAGCTGGTCAATGACCTGAAGAGAGCTGGTACCACTGTTTCCAAGGTTACTGTGACTAATACACTAAGACGTCATGGTTTAAAGTCATGCATGGCAAGGAAGGTTCCCCTGCTTAAATCAGCACACATCCAGGCCCATCTTAAGTTTGCCTATGACCATTTGGATGATCCAGAGGAGTCATGGTACAAAGTGCTGTGGTCAGATGAGACCAAAATAGAACTTTTTGGTCTTAATTCCACTTGCTGTGTTTGGAGGGCGAAGAATGATGAGTACCATCCCAAAAACACCATCCCTACTGTGAAGCATGGGGGTGTTTTGGGGTTGTTTTTCTGCACATGGGACAGGACAACTGCACTGTATTAATGAGAGGATGTATTGCGAGATTTTGGGGAACAACCTCCTTCCCTCAGTTAGAGCATTGAAGATGGGTCGTGGCTGGGTCTTCCAACATGACAATGACCCAAAGCACACAGCCAGGATAACCAAGGAGTGGCTCCGTAAGAAGCATATCAAGGTTCTGGAGTGGCCTAGCCAGTCTGGAGAAGATCTGTGTGGAGGAATGGGCCACAATCCCTGCTGCAGTGTGTGCAAACCTGGTGAAAAACTACAGGAAATGTTTGACCTCTGTAATTGTAAACAAAGAATCAATA
>BRDA01068557.1:0-13975 GCA_036984385.1 Crenuchus spilurus
AGAGAGAGAGAGAGAGAGAGAGAGAGAGAGAGAGAGTATTACAGGAAAGAGAGCGAGAGAGAAGGGGGGGAGAGAGGGAGAGAGAAAGAGAGAGGGGGGAAGAGAGAGATAATACACAGAAAGAGAGAAAGAGGGACATAGAGGTATATAGAATATATGACCACCCCTGGTTATGATTGATTTTGGGACATCACTGATACCACCTGACAGCTGCATGTATAAATAAGTGAGCACACCTGTCAGGTGTATCAGAGTGTAAAACAGTCACATGACGTGATGTGACTGATGATAATAGTGTAGCAGGTGAAACATGGTGGAGGTAGTATCTCAGACACCAATAACTGTGTGTGATGCAGAGCCGCTGTAGTGACAGTGTACTGAGAACAGTTGTGCACCTCCTGTAATTGATGCCCGGGGGGAACGAGGACTCCGGCGAGTGGTACAGAGCAATGATGATCACCACTGAGAGCTGCTTATTCCCACTATTAGCTAGGTGGTCATAATATTCTGATATGACAAGGATAGTAATGCAGAGAGAGAGAGAGAGAGACAGAAAGAAAGGAGGAGGGGAGGGGGCTCCTATAGGGGTGGTCCAGTTTCTCTGTGCTCTCTCTCTCTCTCTCTCTCTCTCTCTCTCTCTCTCTCTCAGTCTGACGCGCACAGCTCCTCCGCATCACTCTGGAAATTTCCCCCCCTCATCATCTCCTCTCAGAGCCCCGCACGGCGATGCGTTTCTCCCCGGGCCAGAGTGGACTCGAGGCTCCGGCGATGGCGCGCGCATGACGCTGTACGGATGGCCAGCGCTCCGTTTCTCCGGCTGGGTCGGCGGGGGGAGGCCGGGAGGCTGCGCGGGGACGCGGAGAGGAGCAGCAGGCTGCAGCTCTGAAGCTCCGCAAGCTCAACTTCAACATCACCATCATCTCTAACACCATCAGGGAGGTGAGTGCATCTGATCTGCAGCTGCTGTGTGGGCTGTACTGGTTTAGTCCAGGTTTACATCACATAGCAGGTCTAAAGACTTTCTGCTGCCTGTCTTGAGTTGCATCTCCAGTCTTGAGGTCTCGGGGATTGTTTATGTCCAGTGTCTCAGCTCTCCTCAGTATCTTAAGTTTGTATTTGCATCAGTAAGACAGCAGTTTTTAGTATTTACAGAGTAAACGTGAACTTTTTTGTCTTTTTCTATAAACTATTAACATTTATCACAAATATTGTCCTTTAGATGCTTTAAAATGTGAGCTTAACTGAACTGAACTTGTGACAGAACTGACTATTGAAAGGCAATAAAGACATGAGTCAGTGTCCACAGGCAAATGAGTCAGCGGCCATATACAGAGTGAAAGAAGAAATGTAGCTTTAATTACATGTGTCCAGAGACACGGTTACAATATTAACCAGCAGCAGCCGAGTTACATTGCTGTAGATGCCTGTGATAGACTGAATGGAGCCTCATATTTGGGAATGATGTGAATGCACTTCTATTATCTTTGAACAAGGCTTAATAATTAGATCAGGATAGTGCTGCTAAAGATTTTTACACAATCATTAAAAGTGAAATGTTTTAGCGCTAGACTGAACAGCACTGCTCCTATCGCATGCCTTCCTAAGGCAACACCCGCTGTGTTTACTGGTGCCTGGTCACTGGAAGGCATGAATGCTCACTCTGTGTAGCTCCTGGTCGTTCCCTTGCATTTCAGTAATGAAACGTTTCCTTCTCTGCACTCCAGATAGGATCAGCTCCAGTCCGCAGAGTCTAAATGAAGTTTCCCAGCCATGCAATGTTCTTGGAAGGCTGTGATCCTGCTAGCCTTGGCCTCCATCGCCATCCAGTACACAGCTATTCGGACCTTCACATCCAAGCCTTTCCAACTCTGCCCTGTGTCGATCCCGCAGAATTGCGGCCTGGGGACCCAGGAAACAGACGCCCCGTTCGAGCGCGGATGTGACGAATACGCGTACTTCACCTTCAACGCCTCTCGAAAGACCCACGTCTTGGTGTTGGCCACGACTCGCAGCGGCTCGTCGTTCGTTGGGCAGCTGTTGAACCAGCACTCGGACATCTTCTACCTATTTGAGCCACTTTACCATGTCCAGACGGCCCTGATTCCTCGTCTTTCTCACAGCCGTAACACCGCTGACAGGCGAGTGATGCTAGGTGCCAGTCGAGACTTGCTGCGAAGCCTCTATGGTTGTGACCTGCACTTCTTGGAGAGTTACATCAAGCCGCCACCAACCAACCACACCACAGACAAGCTGTTCCGCCGCGGGGCCAGCCGAGCCCTCTGCTCGCAGCCAGTCTGTGATGCCTTCAGTCCTGCGGAGACTAATGTGGAAGAAGGTGACTGCGTCAAGAAGTGCGCAGTTCTCAACATGACCCTTGCAGCGGAGTCTTGCAGAGATAAGCGCCACGTAGCTATAAAGATTGTGCGGGTTCCTGAAATTGGGGACTTGCGAGCACTGGTGGAGGATCCACGACTCAACCTGAAGGTGATCCAGCTGGTGAGAGACCCTCGGGGTATCCTTGCCTCGCGGATCGAGACCTTCAGGGACACCTACCGGTTGTGGCGAATCTGGAGGGCGACGGGGAGGAAACCCTACAACCTGGACTTGACTCAGTTGACGGTGGTATGTGATGACTTCTTGAGCTCAGTTTCTACAGGTCTTAGCCACCCGTACTGGCTTAAGGGGAAATACATGCTGGTGCGGTATGAAGACTTAGCGAGGAACCCTCTCCAGAAAACCAAGGATATCTACGACTTCCTTGGGCTATCTATGGACAAAACTGTGGTGGATTGGATTCAGGCAAACACCAGGGGGAGTAATGAGCTCTCAGCCAAACACAAATACGGAACAGTGAGAGACTCAGCAGCCAATGCTGAAAGCTGGAGGCTCAAACTATCCTTTGACATGGTGGACTACACACAGACAGTGTGCCAAAAGATTCTGCACACACTGGGCTATAAAAACGTCAAATCTGCTGAGGAACTTAAAAACATGTCTCTCTCGCTTGTGGCGGATAAGGCTTTTGTACCATTTTTATAACAAAGATAGTTGTGAATGACTATTTTTGATATATTTATAAATGTTGCCTTATGATTGGTGTTAAGGTTATTGTTCCCCTCTATGAACTGTTCAGATTTGCACTAAATTCCAAAAATCCTTGAATTGATGCGTCTAGAGTTCCTTATTCATTCTAGAAACAATAGCACAAGGGAACTGAATGCAGAACGTAAGCAATTGTACTGTTGCTGACAGATGTATGGATTTATTATTTACTTCAGTGACATCATCACATACAAAAGCGCCATCACTGGTCCTTTCATGCCTGGCTGTTGCTTTGAATGTTGCCATATTTTTTCCAAGGGTCCTGGTGATGAAAATGCGCAGACCAAAATGTGGCCGAGGTAACACACTGTATGAGAACAACTGTGCAATAAATTGTGAATGTCGCAGTCCAACCTTTAACATCATGGTGTATTTCTACAGCAGATAAGAACGGGCCATCTGAAAGAGCACCTCCTGCTACAGGGAGGGCGGGGTGGCAATTGCATGGCCCCGTGTCACGTAACTGAATCAATAGACCTTAGAGATGGAGTGGAAGAGGTCTTTTGGCCATATTTGGTGTCTTCTCGCAAGACTGACAAATGCCCTGAAAGTCAAAGATGTGCAAATGTTACATGAGGATGTGAGGCTGCAGTGTTGACGGTAGAGTGCTGCCCATTGAGATGCAGAGAGTAGGAGCGGAGGGCTTTGATCTGCCAGCCTGCCGTGGCTGGAATCCCATGTGCTCTTTCCCCAGAGTCTCAGGGGTATGGATATGGTTGTGTGCCTTTAGAAAAGCATGTCTCTCTGAAGGGGACAGGAAAATAGCAGTAAGATGAACATCCTAGCTGGCCGCTTAAGTAGTCTTTACAGCAGATAGTTCCATCAGTACACTGGTACCGATATACACAGACCTTGTATCTCCACTCATTTAGCTCCACTGAGCATAGAGGTGCACTTTGTAGTCCTACAATTATAGTCATCCATCTGTGTACTCTTCTTCAATAGTCAGGACCCCCACAGAGCAGGTGGATCTTTTTCAGCACTGCAGTGACGCTGATGTGGTGGTGGTGTGTTAGTGTGTGTTCAGATATGCGTGGACGCTGGAGCTGATGGAGATTTTAAGCACTGTGCACAGTCATTAGTGTAGGATATAGTGTAGGATGTCACTTTGTATCACATCACTGGAGTGACACTGATGTGGTGGTGGTGTGTTAGTGTGTGTTGAGTGGCAGACCTAGTAGATGTAAAATCAGAAACTGCAGCTCAGCACAGTTTATGTTGATTCTCTAATCCTGACACTGTTGGTGCACTATTTCCACTCTAGTAGTCATATTGAGGTGTCAGATTTGATGTGTTTGATCCGGCGCAACACACACTAACACACCACCACCACACCAGTGTCTGCATTGCTGAGAATGAGCCACTAACCATATGTGGGTATACTGTATAAGTACCAGTGTATTGGTGGCAGTGCTTTAGATTTAGACTAAAGGGATGTTGTGCTGTTGCATGGCAACCTGCTGAAAACTCTGACCTGCCTATCTTTCCAATAGCGTGCCACATCCTCTTATTCTCGAAAGCAATTGTGTGGACAAGCTCCTCAGGCCTGCCTTTAACAGTGTCGGCTTAAAAAGTGCAGCCTTAAATAAATCAGTGCTGTATCTTGATTGCTCGGAATAACAAGCGTCTTTAAAGGGCAAGGTAGTGGATGTCAAATCCAGGCCGATCACCGTCCACTCTTCCTTTTGGCATTTATTGTTGTGGCTCTTAATCGCGGTTTATTTATAAGGCTGACCTTATTTGAAAGGTTACTGTCTGCTGTACGTGCAATGCACTTCATAAGCCGCTCATACTGTTTTGTTTCCCAGGGCAAAACATATGGCTCGCGTTAAGAAAACTGCAATAAAAGATGTAATGAAGGGTTTACATGCATGTGGAATTGAGTAGGTGTACACGATACGGACAAAAGCACTGAGTTCCTGCTTTTGTTGGAGTAATTGCCTCTACAGTCCAGTTAAGGCTTTCTACTAGCTTTTGCAGCATTGCTGTGAGGATTTGATTGCATTCAGCCACAACAGTGTTGGATGGTCATCATCCCCAAATACTGAATATACCACCATCAGTTACACAGCTCCACAGCTCAGTGCTGTGCCCTCTTGCCCACACCTGGCATTAGGCACAGTGCTCAAGTTTAGTCCTATTGGGGTGTCCACAAACTTTTGGCAAATGTAGCCAAATATGGATTATTATGTTCACATGGGGGATATCCTTTTCCATGTTTTAGCCTTTTGCCTACTGCTTTTTTGTAACGGACCTCAGTGTACCTGCACAGCCGGAAAAATTGATTATTTCGCACTGCTGCTCAGGAGAGTGGCAGGCTTGCCTCGCGTGCCCTTAGACTCTAAAAATAAAGTAATATCCTTTTGGCCAGGGCCGCTAATGTGAATGAAGCAGGACATCCTGCTCTAATTCTCATGTTTGAGGTTTCCTGCGTTAGTAGTAGCCTACCTGTAGTTATGTTAAAGGGATGGTTCACTGAAAATGCAAATTCAGCCTGTGACTTTAAGGCTAAAAGCTAAAAGTCCTCAAAGACTTAGTCTTGTAGTTTATAGCTCAAAGTAAGCAAATATACACCAAACACGACTTCGCCAGTGAACTACAGAAGGCGAAATGTGTTTTTTGGTGAACCGTTCCTTTAAAGCATCTCCATTCATTTCACAAAAGGCCCTTTGGAAGGGATATCTCCAACCAGCCAGTTACTGAATATGTGACAGTAAGCTGTATTTCTTTTTCTCACTGCTGTGTTCTGAATGGCTCCAAGTTGGCAAAGGCTCCAGCAGTCTCCATCAGCTCACTGTGGCTGGCAGTGGCGCTGGCAGACTAGGGGCTAACCCTACCACCACACTGAGGGTCCATTGATGCAGCGTGGGCCTGGGGGGAGGCTGTGGGTTTGGGACGTGTGCACAGTGAGCTCCTGGCCCTGTCCGGGAATGAAAGGCTCATAGAGGCAGGACAGCATAGCTTTACGTCATACAGAGGTGAACCTCCAGCCAGTTTTTAGGACTGCAGCTTTTCTGGGTCTGTCTGTGGTTTGGGTATAAAGTTGTGTTCTCAGGCAAGAGGCAAGAGGTGAATTTATGGCACTCAGGCATGATGGGAATAATTTATTATATCTATTTACATTATCAAAGCAAAATACTGCAAAACGCTAAAAGCAAAATGAGAAAAACATATTTTTCCTTAAAATAATGAAGTTTATGGTTTATAAACTGTAATGAAGTCATTGTTTTCCAAAAGTTCTACTGAACATAAGGTACTGAATTGTCCAAACCTGGAATTACCATACATTCATAATCACATCACAAGGAACTGCCAAAAAATTGTATTTTGAGTCATCTATTTGATTCCTTTTAGAAGTCAACCCACTAATATCTTTTTTGTGCAGCCTGAATCTAAAAACATTACATTTAATAAGCCATTAATAACTGGGCTTGCCTTATTGTTCAAAAAGGGAAGTTAGAAATAATGAGAATGAATTCCACCTTAAATGGTGCAGTTGTTACTTTTATGCGCCTATGAATTTCCCATTCCACCTTAATAAATAATGCAGCAGTTACATTAATGCACTTACAAATATCACATTCTACCTTAAATGGTCCAATTGCTATCTTTATGCACCTACAAATTTCCCCTTCCACCTTAAGTAATATAACTGTTACATTAATGCACTTACAGGTATCCTGTTCTACCCTAAATTGTGCAGTTGTTATCTTCATGTGCTTATTAATTCAATATTCCACCTTAAATGGCACAGCTGTAGCATGCCTGGCATTTGACATGGTGCCATGTTTAGTCTTACTCTGTTGGCAGTTCAGGGATTAGACAAGATGTGTGTTCATTTGTATACAAGGGGTGACTACAAACATTTGGACATATAATGTATGACACTGTAACAATGGCTTTATCAGTGGCACAGATTCATGGTGCGGTTACAAAACACTTGGACCGGGCTGAACTGAGAGATTTAGGTTTTAACCACATAGACGGCGATAAAACTGTTTGTACACATATCACAGGATGTGTGCTGTGCCAGGGAGGGCTGTATTCCAACGCTGACTAGATTTGGCTGCTTCACTGCCCACCAGTGCAGTGCATTAGCTGAGTTTGATCTGGCTCTCTGATAACCCTCGTGTCAAATGCGAGCCATATTGTCACAGGGCAGTGGACAACTACACCCATAAACAGAATATGCCAGGAATATGCAAGTGTTTATTATCCTAATCACTATCTACCACATCTGCCACCATTGAATCATACAGAACACCCTTATAATTAATATATTACTGTTTTAAATATTAATATTCTGTCAAACACTTATATTACCTGTTAAAAAATCAGCTCAAATTAAAAATGTAAGCAGTTTTTTGACACCCCTTCAGTCTGAGGGTATTTCAGACACTCTGATGTAGTCTGACATGACTTGACTTTTTTACAAATGACACACATCTAAAATAATTTACCCAAAGTGTTACACAGACTTTAGTTCAGCACAAACTCAGCAACAATAGAGTCAAAACAGTAAGAGTCATAAATCTATATTCTGATTAAATGTGCTCTAAACTTTCCAAAAACCTGTTTTCAGATGTGCTGATATATTGTGAAAAAACACTCTAAACATTTCTAGTCAAGACTTTTGAGCTCAGAACTGAATAAACAGAGGTGTTGGCTACACACTGTTCATTACAGTTTTTAGACATTGTATGTGCTTTTATTTCTAAAGCTTAACTAATGTGAGGCGACACTCTGTTTTCTCTGACACTAACCCTACACTGAATACTCATGAGATAGGTGTGATCACTCAGGTGAGAGGTCTTTGCTTGGTTCACATTCCACAGCCGATAATCCACCAATGGTATGTCTGGAATTACCAAGTCATTATCATAGGAACGACAGATCGAATCATTTGGCTTGAAAAAATGCGCAGCTGTCTGACTCGTTCTGAAAAACATGTCTCTACTTTTTTAAGCTCCTCTGACTAATATCTTAATAGATTTCAATTCAAGCTATAAATATTTGAAAAATAGAGCCTTTTGGTTCCGGTGTATGTTTGGCTTTGTTTGTAGGATAAAATCTATAAAATGTCATTAATATGCCTGTGGCATGAGAGCCAACTCCAGAGGATTAACTCAATTTGGGCTTCACCACCTCAAACTACTTAGTCACTTAATTAGACAAATAAAACATATTTTTATCCAACTGGGACTACTTTCATCACACAATGACATCATTTCCTACCAGTTTATTGGGTTTTAACTCACAGTTTTTGGATCAACGAGCAGAGAGATGCTACTGAACAAGCCTACATTTCGTTTGTTAGTTCGATTGTTCATTTGTTTGGCAGTGAATGGGCTGGCAGGGGTGACATGCCCCTGTGTATGTGCATCCAGTGATGGATTGATGCCCTGTCCTGGACTTGGCTAGGATAGCCTGTAATGCCCTACCTTGTGCCCAGTGAAGGGGTAGGGGACTAACCTTGACCCTGATCAGGATTAAGCAGATAAGATGAAGGATGGTGCAACAGTTTCCATGCAAACATTTAGCAAAATAAAATGGGAATTAAGCTGTGTTTCCATCCACTACAGTTACGCAACTGAAACACAGCTCTTTGTGTGAAGGGGCATGAGAACTCGTCACTTTTAGCAGAATAAACTTTACAGCTGTTTGCAGATCAGAGACGACTACTGATTTCTCTTAGCTTATCCATCTAAAAACAGCAGCTTTTCCCAAACCATAAACTTTATATACATAAACGTTCTAGGACGAACGTGCATCGTTATGTGATGTTTATGAACAAGTTAAGTTTTTAAAAGTTTATTCAGAATCTCATCACTTTTCCAAACTTTGCTTTTATTTACATTTAGCAATGACTTAGTCCAGACAGGTTCTGAGTACATGTGTATACAGAGCACATTGTCTGTTTTATTTATCATCAAATGCACTTTTGAAATGCAACTGTTGCACATTGGACAAAAGTATTGGGACACGTGATGCATTGTTTCTTATTTTAAGAATATTTTAATAAGTGTTTATCCTGGATTTCTTAGAGTCTCTACTGTCAAGGGAAGGGTTTCTATTAGCATTGTTGACCTCCACATTTATCCCATCCATGCATTGAAACACACACGTACTCCTGAACACACTAGAAGGTAGTGAACTCATATGCCTGAAGTGGTGGGCAATGCCTATCCACAGTGCCTGAGGAGCAGTTGGGAGTTAGGTACCTTGCACAAGGGCACTTCAGTCATGCCCTACTAAGGGAAAGTAATAGATAGAGTAGAGAACAGCTTGCCTGGCATTAGGCATAGTGCCATGTTAAGTCATTTTGTATTTGCAGGACTTCTTTACAGGGACTATACCGGCTGTGTGCACATCTGTGCCAGCTAAATGCATTCATTAGACGGGGTGTCCTCAAACTTTTGGACGGACCCGGAGTCCCTAGGTTCTCTAAAAGCAATTTCACTTGTTTTGTTGAATAGAGCACACAGACATTGTCCTGGACTGAAGTAACAATGAGTCTGTTCCTCTTAAATGGACTTCAATCACACAGCAGCGCTCAATCTCCAGTCAGCCGGCGTCTGCTTGCAGGCTTTATAAACTCTTGCCATGGGGTGCCGATTATAAAATACTTTTTGCTATTTTGAGTGGAGTCCTGACTGCAGGTTCAGAGTGGGCTGATCTGGATTCTGCTGTGAATGCAGGCAGTTACCTGACAGGCAGTGCACATGTAGGAGGATGGCTCTATTTCTGCATATCTGTATCCCACCTCCAGCCCAGTGTGTGCTTCCTAAACACTGCCTCGACTCACTTTCCAGAGTTGGCACTCCGCACTATCTCTATCCATCTTCAGACAAAGGGCAGCGACTCTTAATCTGATCACTTGGAAAAGGTCCCACTGTAAATATCAGCCAGGGATACAATGAGATTTCAGTGCAGCTATCTGTCTGAATCTGCAATCCAAGGGGAGAGACACTAAAGAGAGAGGCCAGACTGTGGACGGCGGGAGAGCACCTTTCACTATCTTATAAATGGAGGCAGTGTGTGCTGTCTGTCTTATTCTCCAATATAAACCAATCACAGATAATAAGGAGAATAAAAGATGGATAGTGAGCAATTTAAACAGACTGCCATCACTGATATTGACAACTGTGGTGACCCGTTATAAAAACTGGGAAAGTTTAGGTTCGGGAAATTGGGTGTGGCTTAAATCGGTACATTATTTTAAGTCTGAAATTGGTATTTGAAAACTATTTACAGAACAACCTCAACATTGAGATTCAAATCAATGTTGATCACAAAAGTAAGAGAATTATTTACTATTCATGAAAAAGAGTTGTCATATTCAACACAACTTCCTTTTTAATTTTTATTTTATTTTATGATCATTCAGATTTTTTTATTACTTAATGTTCTTTTTTTGCCGTTTTTTTCGCACACAAATTTAAACAATATTGATTACCGTGTGTGTGTGTTTGTGTGTGTGTGTGACTGAGTGCCCCACACTCTCACACACACAGAACACGTCTGAGTAGGGAGGGGCGGGCGCTCTGTGTGACTGGCCAATCACAGATTGTGAAGACAGTCAGTTACCCAATGAGGATTTTCCTTCAGCACAAGCATGGATATTGACGAGTTCTACTCGTATCGTGATCATACTCATCACAAATGCTTTATCCGTACTGGACACTCGTCTGAAACGAGTATCTGGCTCAACTCTAGTGCTCACACTGCCAAAAGTAACAATACCTGGTTTAATAACCACAGTATCTCTGTGCTAATTGGCCAGTGCACTCACCTGACCTACACCTCATAGAGAAGAACATAGAAAGTTTGTAGAACGTTCCCATTTGTTTTGGGATTATTATGTAAGTTAAGACATAAAATGTTATTGTATCAGTGACTATTCAGAAATACATTGAAGCATATTATGTCCACTGGTGAGACTAGTGAGACTATGTACTGCTCAATATAATTTTGTATAATTCAAAACATTTTATATTCATTACATGCAAAATGACATAAATGTTGACATTGTCTGAATAGTAATGTATTCAAATATTCGATTAGTTTCTAAAAATAATACTCTAATAAAAAAATTCTGGATTTTTAATTTCCATAAGGTATCAACAGTTAAACAATAAAAGGCTTGAAATGCGGAAGCAGACGGAAGCAGGCATGGATCCAATGAATGTGATTTTAATGAGAACAAAATAACTGTGGCTGTGAGTCCAAAGGCAAACGTGACTCGACGGGTTTGACATAAAGAGACCCTCTGATGACAACACAGAAGGACAGATGCTGACTGATACACTGGGAGGACTTAAAAAAGCACATTTAATCACAGGGGAAACTTGACAGGACACAGGTGAAACCAATTAAACGTGACATGACATGACATAAAACTGATGTGAATGACAACAAATGACAACAAACAAACACACAAGGCAGAGACAGATGAGGCAGGGGGCATTGCCAGGGACACGATAGGGTCACTATATATATATATATTGCAGTTCTCTGTATACATTGTTTGCCTCCTTTCAGTCCGTTCTTTAATGGTCAGGACCACCCACAGACCAGGTGTATCATTCTCAGTATCACTGATGTGGTGGTGGTGTGTTAGTGTGTGTAAAAGCTAGTGATATTTTAAACACCTCACTGTTAGTGCTGGAGTGAAAATAGTGCAGTAAACAGTGTGAGGTCTAAAGGACCCACACAAACTGTGCTGAGTTACTGTCACTGAATTTACATCTACAAAGTGGACCAACAATGTAGGCATGTCTAATAGAGTGAACAGTGAGTGGACACAGTGTTTAACATCTCCAGCCAAATAATAACTGCTCTGTGGAGGTCCTGACCATTGACGAACAGGGTGAAAAAAAGTATTCAGAGAAACAGATGGACAATGCATGTCCTTAAAAATACATGCATCCCTAGTTCATTAGCATATCCAGCATCCATTAGTGTCTAGTCTCTATTACTCTGTTTTATATGAGTCCCATGGAGCAGCACTTGTTGTTGATGGAGTGTGACTAAATGAAGCCTGGGTTATTTATTCCTGGGTAAATATTTCACCTGTTCGCAAAGCAAGTCCTAGTAGATCCAGATCTTATGGTAAATAATCCATTATGAGCCGCCCCCACCTTTACCCCGGTGTCTCTGCCTGTATCCCTGGTAACACGAGGTGATAAAGTGCACTGCATCGCTGAGGAGCATAATTTGACAGAATGATGCATAACTCCTTATTGCTTCTCTCTCCAAGAGGAAATTCAAAGCACAGTTCCCTCACTCAGTTTGTCACTACCTCACTCTCCACCCCCCTCCCTCTTGCCTCTTAACAGTGCTCCTTTTTAGTCTTTCTCCTCACACTTCTGCCTCCATCCTTCTGCCCACATCAAATAGTTGTTTCACCATCACATTTGGATGCTAGATTTACATTTATGACTGCGCTGGCACAGGAAAGGGATGCCCGATTCTGTACATAACAACTGTTTGATTGGCTCTGCTTTATTTGTGTTGTTATTGGTTGCACAACTATGTTGTTGATTTATATTATGTTTCTGCAAGATATCAACACCATTTGAACTCCAGATTGTTTGTGTGATAGTGAGATGTGTTTGTGTGATGCAGTTTCCATTTAGCAGCAGAATGTTTGGATTTTTTTCCATAACAATGAACATTAGGTTACAGTGTAGCAAAATGTTTATAATGGTAGTTTCATGCAGTTGTCATTATGTTGTTCAGTGGATATATGTAAATCTGATGAAAAAAATATAATTCATTATCAATCATCTGGAAACTTTGAATGGTAACCAAAACATATATAATAAATATACATTAATTGACAACCTGTGACAGAGAGGTTATAACAAAAGACAATAACAAATTTGCAAAAATAGACAATTTTGTAATTTTTTGATATGTTTAATGTATACATAGATGCACAGAAACATCTAAATGTATGAGAACTGGGGTATAAATGGGTATACAATGGATTTAACAGAGGGAACTCCACAGCATGTCAAGTAACATTGCTTAATCAGACACCTCAAAAGCCTTTATCCATTATATATTCATTTTCCAAACCTGACAAGTGAAATGAAAACGGTTTTATCATCACTGCATTAGTACTACTGCACCTCCAAAAATTACAATATCATGAAAAAAGATTATAATTTAATTCATGTTTGTCAATTTTCTGATATTTTATATTATTTCAACACATGGGTGTTTCTAGCCCTGAAACACCCCTAATTTGAGTCCAAGCAGTCCCTAAAAATAAGAGGAAAATATTTTTTTAATGTAAGTTTATCTCTCATAAGGTGATTTTTGTAAATCTAAAAATAATCAATAGAAAGTACATATGATTTAAACAAAATATTTTAACAATCAATTATATTTGGTTGCTTTTGAAGTACAAATAGCCAGGTTCAGGTGAGAGAGAAAGGGGATAATGATGTGACTTCATTGCCCACAGTAGGGTGACCAGATGCCCTAAAAAAAAAAAAAAAAATATGAGTAGTCCTAAATGCTGAAGTCATTTTTCCTAAAGAGTATGTGACGTAGCTTTAGAATAGCTTGTATGAACAGGCTAAAAGCAGAGCTGTCTATAGATTATAATGAAATGATCTATTTAGGCATTGATTTCTGTTTTTTGTGATTTATGTTAAAACAGAGAATGTAGCTAGTACTGTGGGAAGAAAAATATCTAAAATGTTTTTGTGTCTGCTGATATGATGTTTAAAATGAAACACACTTGCCACTTGTGTTATAGATTGGGTCCATCATATCCTCTTAAATTATTTTCATTATATTTGTAACAGATTATTACAAGTAGTGTGCAATTTGAATTCCGGGGGGGGGGGGGGGGGGGGGG
>BRDA01068557.1:14055-27141 GCA_036984385.1 Crenuchus spilurus
ATGTCACATCTACGGTGTTCCTAGAATCACTCCTGATTCAACACACAAATTGACGTATTTAAATATTTTTTTCTATTAATATTGATACTGTTTGAATAGCAATAATTCACTTTACATGTAATGAGTATAAAATATATAATAGTTTACCTTTCTCAATTCAATTATGAACATAAAATGCATTTTTTTATTATAATATTATGTTTTTTGATGCAGCACTGAGCATTAATACATTATTGGGCATCTACACTGTATGTAGAACTCACACAAATGAGGATGATGGGAGGCAGGACCAGGATCAGAGAGAGAAAAGAAAACAGTTAGCTGTGCTGAATACATGCACAAAACTATGGGGCGAAAACAAAATGCCAAGGCTAATCTAGAGAACAAACAGATGTGAAGTACGTGACGTCAAGAAACGCCTCAGTAATTACAGAGTGTGAGACAAACAATCATCAGCAAACACAATGGCCGCTGACAGATCCAGCAGCTGATTGTTCGGTCGGCCAGATTACAACCTGAACACAAAAGGCTGAAAGCATTCAGAGGTGCATCGTCAGGTACTCTACATATGCAGATCAGCCTTCAGCGGATAATCAGACGAGCCAGAAAGAGCCGGGCAGAGCAGTCTGATGACTGTTGACATCTATAGACAAACACAAATCAGTGAACACTTCCCAAGCTTCTCAGTCATCTGGGATCAGTTTATGTCTTCTGCAAAGTCCTGAACAGGAGCAGGTGACCTGGTCTTAGACGTTTGAGGAATGTGGCCCAATGATGCAAGTGGCAATAGAATTCCATAGAGCTGATTATATACCATCTAATCTCATTCCAAGCTAGTCTAAACCCCTGGTAAAGTTTAGTTTAGACTTGATTAATGTCTCAATATACAGAATAAAATACTCAATAGTCATTCTGTTAGAACATTATAAGCACCTAATAGTTGGAAAAACCATCCAGTGGTGATGTCTGACACTTTCCTCACTATTGGGTTCATTATAGAGGTTAACTAGTCCACTGTGGTGTCGACTGCTCTGTACCACTCAACTGAGTCGGTGGCATCAGTGGTCCAAAGGGCGCCACTGTTACGCTGTTGGGAGACACTCAAGTCCATTTTCAGTACATTTTCACTACCATGCTTCACACGGTACCCTATTATACATACACATTACACTTATATACACTATATTATCATGGACATCAGTCACATCCCGTCCTTTGTCCATGATGTTGGTTTTATATTGGTATGTACCATCTGGGCTGAGTTCATTCCAAACAAGAAGTGGTTATAATATATTTGATATGACTGTAATATATATGTATATACACAGAGCACGGCTTAAACTAGCAGTATTAACAGTGATGTTAGTATGGGATACGAATCCATTTATGCAGGCATCATTATGTTTCTCTCCTCACAGTGAAATCCAGCATTTTCTAAAATTGATGGATATCACAGGTCATATTCACTATGAAATAGAGGGCTAAGAAATAACTGAAACCCTTAAATGTTTATAATCCAGCACACTTACTATGGCTGTGCAATATCACCAAGATAACATAAGTGGACCTATTGGGCCAGTTTAGGCATTTCAATCTGCAGCATCAAGGCTGGTGTGCTAAAGCCAGCAGTAAATAAATAAACAGTTTGGCTCATTATTATGCTCATGACAACTGGTGTAAGAACTGAGTCTCCTCAGGACCTTGTCTTTCTCACTCATGTCCACATCTGTGCCTAAGGCATTTGTCCACAACACGAGTACAGAGTGCATCCGGCCTCTGAATTCTTCAGGACAGGAAGCGAGCTGCCATAAAAGCACTGGGTGTCATGTCTGTGGCAGCGGAGACAGCTGACTGCACATAGATATGTCTGCTTAATGTACTGAGTGAATACATGTCTGTCTGAAATGTCTAAACACTAGGCGTGTACTGATGAAAATGATCATAGAAATTTATTTGTATTTACTTTATTGAGTTAATGATTGATTGAGTGGTTGACTGATTGAATGATTGATTGATTGACTGAGTGATTGATTGATTGAATAACTGATTGAGCGATCTATTGATTGAGTGATTGATTGATTGACTGAGTGATTGAGTGATCTAGCGATTGAGTGATTGATTGAATGACTGATTGAGTGATCTATTGATTGAGTGATTGATTGAATAACTGATTGAGTGATCTATTGATTGAGTGATTGATTGAATAACTGATTGAGCGATCTATTGATTGAGTGATTGATTGATTGATTGACTGAGTGATTGAGTGATCTATTGTTTGAGTGATTGACTGATTGAATGATTGATTGATTGACTGAGTGATTGGTTGATTGATTGATTGAATAACTGATTGAGTGATCTATTGATTGAGTGATTGATTGAATAACTGATTGAGCGATCTATTGATTGAGTGATTGATTAATTGACTGAGTGATTGAGTGATTGATTGATTGATTGATTGACTGAGTGATTGAGTGATCTTTTGATTGAGTGATTGATTGATTAATTGATACCCTGATTCAGTGTAGAGTGATTGATTGCTTGATTGATTAATTGAGTTATTACTTGATTGACTGATTGATGGGTAGACATTAGACCTCATTAAATCTGTCCTACTCTAGTCATATTCCCTTTTGGACCAACAAAGGTCAGCGCAGGTCGTTCACAACCAATTCCTGAAGGAACATCAATGTGTGGAGCAGAGTGGTAGCAAGAGACCTTCAGCCTTGTGTGCTGTCCATCACAGTTCTGAGGAGAATGTTCTGTAGACTGCCATTGTTAGCGTTAGCACCGCTGATAGACCTGTATGACTGTACTTCCACACACCTGCACATTCAGCTACTTCCTTCACACTCTGACCTTTGGTGCTGGAATGACATCACTCCATTTAGCCAGTCATTAATCTGCTTTGACCACCTCTTCTCAATCACACACCCTGCAGATATTTATAGCCTGATCATCTCCCTGCAGTGACATCTACAGGCCTGGAGTCACTACCATCTTAAACAAAGGTGCCTAAATTTTTATCTTATATAAATGTGAGGTCTGTAGTGAGGATGCCCTGTTTCTCACTATAAATCACCTCTAGCCAGACAGGCCATGCTCAGTGTTAGCCCGGCCCTTCCCTAAGGCTTTGCCTTAACCGTGAGCCGATTAGACTTCCTCAGCTTGGCTAAGTGAACGAGGAGGATGCGTCTCAGTGGAAATGTCATCTTTGTCACAAATGCGCTGGTCATAAAAGGGCCTTTAAGCACCACTGTTACGACAGCCATGGCGCCTCATCAGCGAGGTGACAGGAAGAAGAGCCTGCTGTTTGGCTCTAAAAGCCCCAGTGAGTGCTGAGACCACAGCACGCCATCCAGACCATTATCAAAATGAGTCTGTCAGCTGCATAGTGGCTTCCTCTACAGTGCTGTGATTTCAGTCAGAAAGGCTCAAGTCTCACACAAGGCACTGTGAGCATAAGGGTCAGATTAGAGGAGCTTGGATGGCAAACAGGGATCTACAAACAGGGCTCTTGCATTCAGAGAAAGTTCTTGAAAGTCAATGAGTCTGGAACCGAAGAGGATGAACTAGAGACTTCAGGTTTTAATGATAATAGACACACAAAACGTTAGAGCAGAACTGGAGGACCTCCTGCACAGTCATGATACAACCCGCCTGATTCAGCTCAGCAGGTTTCATTGTAGTTCTTTAATTGCTGGACACTGACCCTCCTGGGCTGGAGTTGGACACCCCTGCATTCCTAATATCAACACTCCTGGACCAGAGACAAAGTCAGAAGTGTCTCATCGTGACAAAGCAGAACCAGAACTGGTCCAAAGTCTTCTTTTCAGTTCTATTTCATTAGTGAATCAGCTCCTAGAGTCTGAGACACACAGTCCCAGCTGTCTGAAGTCCAGTGTGCAGGTTCTGCAGTCTGTGATGGTTTGAGCTGCTGCTGTTGGTCCAAAGTCAACACCTACCAGCAGATTTTACAGCACTTCATGCTTCCATCTGCTCACAAGCTTTATGGAGATGCCCAGCAGTGCCCACAGTGCCAACACTACTACTGACCATCATATGACTGAGCTATACATCTGACTGATCAACATTTAAACAAAAACACTGAAATATGTCACTTTTGTGTAATGACTGTAGACCCTAACCCTCAGTTTTATATGGTGTGAGTGATGTAATGCCTGTCTGGAGGAGCACTCATGAATGTAAAAGTCCTTCAAGGTCTGCACTAAAGATTGGTTGTTAGTGTTGTTCGCTGGTCATTATATTTGAAGGAAGTCTGACGTGACATGTCATTGCCCGGGTCTCTCTCTCCGTCCTCTGAGCTGTACATTAGTGGCGGCCAGGGGAGACAATCAGAGCACACTGGACCTTTCCAGAACGACAGCCCCTTCTTGAGTCACTTCCCAGTCATCTCTCTTTGACCTCTCACCATCGTCTGAGTGTAAGACCACGCAGAGAGCTTCAGAGAAACTCTCCTTCTGCTGAACTTTGGACTGAGCTTCAGTCTGTGCTTTTCACTGCTGTGTTACAGCTGATGCTGTCTTGCCTTCAGCAGATACAGTGTAAGTGTCGCTGATGCGGATGCTGTACGGGGACATCGGCAGACAGATTGAAGCAAATAAATCCAATGGAGGTGGTTTTAGAGGTTAATCACATATACACAGACTGTCAGACTGTCACTGAGTGTCTGGAAATCTGCAATCAAACCGCCCACCACACACACCAACACCCTGCTATTTGTAATTATACAATGTCAGGACTTGCATGTTTATATCGAATTACATTGTAGCACTAGTGCATGTACAAATATGTGAATATTGTGCTTATAATTTAAAGCTACATTTTAATTTAATGTTCGCTGCATGTAAAATGACATTTCCAGCATTTTTATTTTAATATTGAAATTGTTTTGAATTAATTTATTCAAACTCAAAGTCATACAGATCAACATTAAATATATGACAGTTTACCATTTTTTAAAAGTATTGACGTGGCACTATATACATTTATTTATGTATTTATGTAAATACAATATATGGACAAAAGTTGTCAGCCAGGATGTGAACAGGAGGAGACTAATATTCAGAAATAACCAGCTTTATTGCAACTACTGAGACGTGAAACAAAACACGGTAGACACTACAATTAGAAACATACCTGACCTAAAGACTTAAAATGACAGACAAGGACTGACACACTGGGAAGGCTTTTATAGAGAATGTAATTAGACTGTGAATTAAATAAGATATGATGTGGCTGGGGGGGTGGAGACATTACGTGGAGAAGACACTTGGAAAATGTAAACAGAAGCACATGGTGATAGACCAGCACTTGGGAAACGTAAACAAATGAGCACATGCCGAGACAGAGGCGGGCCAGAAATGCAGCCACAGCATCAGGAGGGTCACAACACTATCCAGATAAAAAAATGTTTTGTACAGGAAAGGTTTTCTACTAGATTCTGGAGCTATGATGTGGGGATTTAACTACATTCAGCAACAAGAGCATCAGGTTTTTGGATGATCACCACCACCAGCTCATCCCCAACTCAGATCCCAGATCAGTCAGAGCTGCACAAGGAGAATCAACAGCATAGTAAAACTATTACAGATTGGTCATAATATTTTGGTTGATTTGTGTGTGTAATATGATATAATATGATATATGGTATATAATATGATATAATCAGCTGCCCACCAACAACCAATTACTGTGGCCTGCTCCAGATGACCTTCTCTACTGCCCACATTGGAGTTCATATGGATGTTCTGGCTGTTATCATTGCTACCACTATCATCATCATCCCTGTCCCACTACTGTCACCATATCAGTTCACCTGAACTTTACAACAACATCATATGATTATGATTCATCACACACTTAGAATTAGCAGACCAGAGGAGGATGGGTCCCCCATGTGAGTCTGGTTCCTACCAAGGTTTCTTCGTCCAGCTCTGAGAGAGTTTTCCCTTGCCCCTGTCGCCGTTGGCTTGCTCACCCGGGATTAGGGATTAATGATTTGGTGTTTGTTATTACTAAACCTGTAAAGCTGCTTTGTGACATCAGTTGTAAAAAGCGCTTTATAAATAAATTTGATTTAATTTGATTTATGAAATGAATACATATCCATACTGTCCATGTATGTCTAAAAACCCTGTATCTACATACACACACACACACACACACACACACACACAATATCAGGACACTTTGACCTGAAAACGTACAAAAACAAGCACACACACACATACACACACACAATCCAGACATCAGTTAATCCATCCGAGCTTTGGTTTTCATTGGTGTGTATATTATACCGACGCCTGCTTCTAGCTTAAAGCTTCATGTAGATATGATTTACTGACACGATTCAGACAGTCCATCTGGCTGCTAGATGAAGGTAGATTAGACTGATGAAACATTTGTCAGTGAGGATTCCTGTAATCACATCTGTGCCTGTGCTGTCTGAGCAGCATAAGGTTTCACACACTTTTGGATTCATTCAAACCTTTTCCTTCCATTTCATCTCAGCGCTCTGATGATGAACAATAACAATAAGGTCTGCGGGTCTTAGAGCCGCTGACACATCTGCCTCATTCTTATTCATGTCTGTGAATATTCCACTGTGTTCTCTTTCATCCCTCTCCATCCTCTTTATCCTTTATCCTCACGGCTCATGCTGGTCGATGTTATGGATCAGATACACTGCGTGTCCAAATGTTTGTGGACACCGCTTCTATTGAAAGCATTCAGCCGACACTGATGTACAAATGCACACACATCTCGTCTAGTACTGCCAACAGAATAGGTCTAAACATGAGCCTACTGGCACCATGTCTAATGCCATGCGTGGGCCAGTGTTGAGCTGTTCTGTGCTCCATTCAATACTTTTGGGATGGGTTGAGGACTTTGGGATGATGAATGGCCAACATCCTGAGCCCGCTGGCTGAATGCAATCAAAATCCTCACAGAAATGCTCCAAAATACAGTAGAAAGCCTTTCCTGGACAGTAAAAATGGTTAAACCCTTTTAATACCCTTTAGGAAGAAACATGAATGAGCAGCTGCTTCTCCATATATGAATGAATAAAATTATTATGGCCAATTTACAATTTTACTGTGTTGTACTTTTTTTTAATCATTTTTACCAAATTTTCTAAATTTCCTGATGTGGTAGTCGCCAATTAACCCAACCCATTAGTGTCTCTTCCCATCACTTCACACTGTCCCTGACTGTAGGAGGGTGAAGACATGCACAAGCCTACTCCACTTAGTGTGATACAGGCACCGCCCCTTTTCTAACTACCACTAATATTGGGGAACCAATGAGCTCGGAGGAAAGCGCAGTTTCAAATTGACCAATCAGTAGACGCCTGAGCCAGTGGACATTGCAATGTGTGAGTGATGGAGAGAGAGAGAGAGAGAGAGCGCCATCTACCTGATAAAAGCATGACTGGGATTCAAACTCGCGATCCTCTGGTCTTAGCCTGTTGAGCCACTCAGGGCCCGTGCTATTGGATCTTCATATGCAGCCAAAACAGCTCTGACTTGTGTACTATGGGATCTGACACTAAGACAGTGAGTTGAGGATGAGCTGGTGCTGGTGATCAGCCAAGAACCTGATGCTTTGTGGCTGAATGCAAACAAATCCTCACAGCAATGCTCCAAAATCAAAAATTCATGGACATTATGGACACTTCAGGATAAACTCTTTTTAAGAACAAGATTTTGTCAGAATATTTTTGTCCCTAGAATGTCTTTATGTGACTACATTTTGGAATAGAACAAATATTTGTTTTTTTGTTTTTTTTTATTTCAGGTAAAATATCTCAGAAAGGCATATATAGGCCAAATATAAATACATTTCAACACACTTAAAAAAGAAAATGAAATCATTCACTTACATTACATGCAATGTCCCGAGGAAGCTGATTAGCATATACCCTTTTCTTAAATTTCAGGCTGACACAAGACAGTGGAAGTAACTCGCAGGCCGCTGTCACTGCAGGCAGATCAAATCTGCAGGTGATGCAACAGCAGCCTTGTATCTGGTAACAGCACAGAGATGAAAGGGGTTCCCTCTGTTTCTCCCAGATGTTTTGGCTTGATACCATCCATCCTAAAGAGTTATTCTGCAGGCTTACCCTTTAAAAAGATGTATCTGATGAAATAGATAAGAAATCAGAGCCTGCCCGCACACGCTGGGGAAAAAGTGCCTGTAAAACTGTTCAATAATTGATTAGAAGACATATTAGTATCCCACTGTCGTTGTGCCATTGGACATGGCTTGTGATCTTCAGACTGGTATAAACGCAGTCACAGATATTGGCAAGAGTGTGGAAGGGAAACATCTTAGTCATGTTTCCTTTTAAGTAGACATTTAATTGAGATTTCCATGAATCTAAAGGGGAAAAAAACCTCCACAGCTCATCTGAATAACATTTCTTATCTCTGGAGACATTTAATATTCAATCTGTTCAGTTTAAGCTGCTCTCTGGTGTCTACCAGACATATGTGACTTTGGTTAGGGTGAAAAATGCCCATATGTGCCTATACAGGCCCCTTTTAAAACCAAAAGCCTTTTCCTGAAACAGTTTTGCCTTTTATGGTGAGCTCATGAATAATTTGATGAGCTCTACTCTGATTGGCTCAAACTAAGAACAATGTGGGTGCCTAAAATGGGTGGGAAATTAAACAAATCTGATGATGATTTGCATGGCATGCCAGAGAAGTGCGCTTGAGATGAGCGGTTATGAATCAGTTGCTTGGTGTGGAGACAGTTTTCCTGGCTTCGCTTGGTAAATAAAATGTCTAATGCTGGCCGGGTTGTGTTCTGATTAGCTGGTTTACAGGAGATATTATTTGTTATGTAGTCCTTAAATTACTTTTTTTTTATCCAATTCCCACCTGGAGTTACTCCTGGAGGAGAGTTCTGTGGTCTTTTGACATTTTTTGACACTGATATGACATCAAAAACAGCTTTTCTCAAAACAAGAAGAGAGCTGAAGAAAGACTAAAAGAGAGGAGAGAGAAGAGGTGCATGGTACACAAGAGAAGTATGCGAGAAGGGAGGTAAGTGAAGAGAAATGAGATTTAAGGAAAAAAGAGGATAGAGAAGATGTGGACAGTAAACAAGAGAAGGGTCTCGAATAGGATGTGAGTGAAGAAGCAAGAGGAGGAAAAAGAGAGAAGAGTGATTATAGGGATTATAATGACATGAACTGATAATATGAAACAAGAGACACCTGAAACTAATAATTAATGAGTGACGTACAGCAGGAAACAAATACCATATACGGAAACAAAACCAGGAAGTGACAAACAACCAACTAAGGAATGTGCAACACAAGACTAAACCAGAATGTGGCAGACAAAGAACATAGAGCGAACACAGGCAGGAGGGGGAGGCCTGACAATGTCACTGTATGACAATTTACTTTTTTAACCCTCTGGAATCAGAACTCCCGCTGGTGGGATATTAACGGTGTTCTGCAAATACACTTATATAACTGCGAGATTCTGTCATAGAAATAAAGCAAAAATTGCATCACTTGAACAAAGACATCTCACGTTAGTGTTCACACGTACCTCATGAATATTCAATGTAGGGCTAGTGACTGAGGAAAACGGAGTGTCGCCTCACATTAGTTAAGCTTTAGAAATAAAAGCACATACAATGTCTAAAAACACTGATATGACATCAAAAACAGCTTTTCTCAAAACAAGAAGAGAGCTGAAGAAAGACTAAAAGAGAGGGAGAGAGAAGAGGTGCATGGTACACAAGAGAAGTATGCAAGAAGGGAGGTAAGTGAAGAGAAATGAAATTTAAGGAAAAAAGGGGATAGAGAAGATGTGCACAGTAAACAAGAGAAGGGTCTCGAATAGGATGTGAGTGAAGAAGCAAGAGGAGGAAAAAGAGAGAAGAGGTGCATGATATGCAAGAGAAGTATTAGCAATGAGGTGAGTGCATGTATATGAAAGGAGAGCTGAGGAAAAACAGAGAGAGGAGAGAGAAGATGTGCATGGTATGCATGAGAAGTGTCTGAGAGAGGAGGTAATTGAAGAATAAAGCTGTTATGAATTTAATGCAAGGTGTTTAGAGGATAATTGTCTAACTTTGAGTTGTAATTGAAACTGTGACAGTAAACATGTGGTTGTATATAAAGTTTTGGGGGCGTGTGTTAGAAATATGACATCATAACCTAGAATTTTGGTATCAGCCCTTATTATTTCCCAGTTTAATTATGTGGGATGTGCACAGGGAGGATGCAGTAGTGTTTGAGGTTCACATTATGCCAGTTCAATGTAACTCTTCATAAACAACTATGCCAAGATAGAAGCTAATTTCCCATTTGGCGGCACCTTTAATTGTATTTGGGATACAAATACTAAAGAAAACTGCCTTTAAAATAGTTCAACAATTGATCAAATTAGTGTCACTTTGCCATTTGGCCACAGGACATGGCTCGCCATCTGTGAACTAATACAAATACAATAAACTATTGACTAGTTTATAAATGTGCAAAATCCAAAGCCAAAGTTAGTTATAGTGAGCTATAAGCATTAACATGAAATGTGTAATGTTTAACTGTACTTAGCATGCATACCTGTCAATTATAATTATGTGAACATTGTTTACAACATTCACATGAATTTTCCAGCCGCTTGCATGATTAGTATGCATTCCACTTCCATTGTGTGTGTGCATGTGTGTGTGTACCAGTCTCATTACAGGAGTCCAGCATACACAGCAGGAGTGCAGGGGTGAGGGCAGTGATGCAGCGTGGGTAGTGGCTTGGATACACATACCATCTCTGCAGTGCAATTAAAGCCTCCCCCTGAGCCATTCAATCAAAACAGCTGTAATTAGACATCTCTCTCCCACTCCTCAGCCTGGCCTCAACACTTCAGCTCATTCAGCATTCACTTAAACATTCAACCCAATTTCAACCTTACAGGAGAGTGTGTCTCAATACCCAACAAATTACTTTAGAGTGTTTTATATATTTATATAATCCTAATTAAATATTCTATGATTCTGTATTTCTGATTTTCATGAGCTTTACATATTACGTAGCAATACAACTGCAGAAAGGCTTAATATATGTTTGTCAGGGCAGGTTGAGATAAACTAAAAGAACGGATGCACACGCAGAAAAAAATGGAAAATAAATGATTTATTAAATGATTAAAGATGAGAGTTAACTGCAAAATACATAGAACTACAAGAAACATAAATAAACGACAGCAAAATGACGTGATACAGACAAAATGGACCATGACAAACACTGAAACAAACAGGGCTTATAATGACATGAACTGATGATATGAAATAAGAGACACCTGGAACTAATAGTTAATGAGTGACGTACAGCAGGAAACAAATACCATATAAGGAAACAAAACCAGGAAGTGACAAACAAACAACTAAGGAATGTGCAACACAAGACTAAACCAGAATGTGGCAGACAAAGAACATAGAGCGAACACAGGCAGGAGGGGGAGGACTGACAATGTCACTGTATGACAATTTACTTTTTTAACCCTCTTGAATCAGAACTCCCGCTGGTGGGATATTAACGGTGTTCTGCAAATACACTTATATAACTGCGAGATTCTGTCATAGACGCAAAGCAAAAATTGCATCACTTGAACAAAGTCATGAATATTCAGTGTAGGGTTAGTGACTGAGGAAAACAGAGTGTCGCCTCACATTAGTTAAGCTTTAGAAATAAAAGCACATACAATGTCTTAAAGCTGTAATTAGCAGTGTGTAGCCAACACCTCTGTTTATTCAGTTCTGAGCTCAAAAGTCTTGACTAGAAATGTTTAGAGTGTTTTCACAACATATCAGCACATCTGAAAACAGGTTTTTGTAAAGTCTAAGTTTAGAGCAGATTTAATCAGAATATAGATTTATGACACTCTTACTGTTTTGACTCTGTTCTTGCTGAGTTTGTGCTGAACTAAAGCCTGTGTAACACTTTGGAAACAAATCATTTTAGATGTGTAATTTGTAAAAAAGTCAAGGCTTGTCAGACTACATAAGCGTGTCTGAAATACCCTCAGACTGCAGAGGATTAATTTAGTTATGAATACTGACTTTTACTTTCTATATATATACTCTATATGGGGGAAAATAGTGGAATACTGTTTAATTAATTGCTTCTGAAATTAAGTGTATTAAAGAGTTTGTCCTGCTTTTGTTGGAGTAATTGTCTCTACTGTCCACAGTTCCACTGCTCTAGTCAATGATGCGCATGCGAATGTTTCATTGATTTTTCTGTCCTTGATCGTTATTAGTCATAAAGACACCTACACTACACAATATGCCCTGAAGCACACACTTTCAAATTATGCACACCTGACCGATGACTCTGAGCCTCAATACCTCACTGGAGTTCCACATGAACTGCTGGCGATAAACGAGCTGTAAACAAACATACAGATGACAGTAAAATTATTTCAGGTGGGAGGCTTTATATCCCACTACCCACATCTGGCATTACATGCTGCCAATAGGTTTGTGATTAGTCATATTATATTGGCAGTAGTTCTACATGGAGGAGACAAGCTGTGTGTGCTTTTGTACATAGATAGAAGGGGTGTCCGTAAACGTTTGGACATATATGATATACAATGTTAGAGCAATTATTTGATTAATAAAGTGCAAAGGATTAATAAAGAGCTTTTAACCCAACACATCTTTGGTGTCTAGAGAAGTGTGAAATTTAGATTTTTGGCCCCAAAACAAGTTCATATGGTCATCTTGTTCTGTACTATTAAAATAAGTCCCAGTGTAACTCCAGCTCCCCTGTGGTGCCAACATCACCAAGCAGGATTATTATTACTGAAGGGGACTTCACAGTAAGATTACAAACCCTTTTCTCTGCACACTCTCAGAAGCTGGAATAAAGCTCTTTGTTCTGGTTGGAGTGGACTGATCCAGTATCATGAAAGAGAACCAAGAAGAGGAAAGGGGGACCAGTCGGCAGGCGTTGGCGCAATGCAAGACTGACAGTCTGCAGAAAAAACCAATACCCTACTCCATCCCCACATGGAGAGGAGGGAGCGTTCACTACCTCCT
>BRDA01068560.1:0-16780 GCA_036984385.1 Crenuchus spilurus
TGAAATTTTCTTACAAAATTAATTCAGTCCAATTTTATTTCAATTTGTTGTCATACAGTTTTTTGCAGAATTTTTTGTTGCATAACCTATGCATAACCATAAACTTTAAATTATCTCAGTCAAATCACCCAATTACACAGTCATTTCAGAATACTATTATTATGTACCTAATAGAGTATATAACCACCAATGGCTTGGAGTGTTAGTTCAGTGGTGACTCCTATAGAGCTTAACTGGTCCATTATAGAGGTTAACTGATTCATTGTGGTGTGTCAACAGTTCTGTACCACTTGCTGGAGTTGTTGTTCCCCTTTGGCATCAATGGCTCATGGGTCACCAGTGTTATGCTGGTGGGAAACAATACATGTAGAAGTTCATTCTCTGTACACCTTCACTATGGTGGCTGTAGAACATCCCTCAAAAATAGTGGTTTTTCTGATGCTACCACTCCTCACCCGGTACTTTATTGTGATGCCGTTTTGAACATCAGTCAAATCATGTCATTTGCCCATGATGATGATTTTACACTCTGCTACAACTAACTAGTGTGCTCACTTATTTCTACATGCAGCAAACCCTATCACATGGCATTTCTGACATTCCAGGTCCAGTTCATTCCAAACCATGGGTGGTCATAATATTCTGTTGATACTGTGTACAAAAAAAAAAATAAAATAAAAAAAAAAAATAATAATAATAATAATAATAATAATAATAAAAAACAGTTTAATTATCTGCTTTTTAAACATATATGACAGTGAACTGAAAACCATCATTTTTTAATACTAAACCACCCTATTGTGACATATAGAGTGTATTCATCTTCCCCACTCTTAACATAAAAATACACAGAAAACAAAATAAAAAGCAAGAACAAAGCAGTATTAGTGGAATAATTGGATGTGGATATATAATATTAAAAGTTTGGCCATATAAAGTCAGTCTCACACTGTTAGCTGTATGTGATGTGTGCATATTTGCATAGTGCACTCATTTCTCACTGGTCACAGAATCTGTTTTGATTAATCGATGGGGAAATGATGCTTGCATAGTCAAAGGTATGAGCCATTTATATCTGCTCACTGAGCTTGCCTTGAAGCCTAATGACTTTAATAGAATGAGAGCGAGGAGGCACGTTAAAACTATTCAGGGGTGGCAAGGAGCAACACTTGAAAAATAGCATGTGTCCCCTCTCGCTAATGCATGGCTCAAACCCATTTGGAGAGCTCCTTCATCTCACTTAAAACATGTAAATGAAAAATCAGCTCAGCTGCATGCCCCCCAGAAGAAAAACAGCCGCCATCCTCCTCGGCGGTACTGTAATTACCGCCACAGCTGGCAGTTCCCATTACGCCATCCAGGCCAGCCAGGAGAATGGCACAGGCCTCTCTGCCACTGGCCACTGCACATACAGCACCTGTACATTGTAAAGGGAAAGTGTTTCAGCGATCACGCTCACTCGCTCACTCTCTCTTTCTCTCTTTTTTCACTGGACTGGATCTCCCACACCCCATGGACTCTTTTCCTTGCATTCACTCTCTGATTCTTGGCCCCAGCTGTGTGCATGGAGGGTTGCTCTCATGTTGTTTCATGTACAATAAACTTTGCACCATCCTTTTAAACTGTGAGGTCAACGAATGATTGATCAACTACAAGCTGCTCTGTATGATGAAAGAAGGTGACTTCTCCAAAACCACTGCCTCCCCACTACTCTCACCCTTCCAGCCAAGATAAGCCATGCTGACCTCCCACTGACCACATTGTAAACACCACATTAACAACAGATAATGTAAAAGGCCAGTATTAAAAAAAACATTCAGTTATGAGCATGTAATAATTCTTTTTTCACCTCTCAGTTTAATCACTGCTAATGTGCCCATTTTAAAGGCTCCACAAGGAACATGTGGATTCTACTTTTACACCTACTTAGTTCTCACACTTCATCAGGGCTGGGCTAAGGCAGCTAAGAACATTCATACACTCAAGGTGACAAATGTATGTATGGTTATACTACTCTATGAAACATATTGTCACACAATACGCTCAGTGGCCACTTCATTAGGTACACATACTTTCTACACTCACTGTCCATTTTATCAGCTCCACTGACCACAGAGGTGCACTTTGTAGTTCTACAATTATAGACTGTAGTCGATCTGTTTCTCTGTATACTTTCAGCCTGTTCTTCAATGATCAAACTCCCCATAGGACCACCACAGCACAGGTATTATTTAGGAGGTGAATGCAGTGACACTGTAAGTGGTTTGTTAATGTGTACTATTCTTGGTAGATCAGACACAGCAGAGCTACTGATGCTTTAAACACCTCAGTGTCACTGCTGGAGTGAAAATTGTGCTAAAACTATCCAGCCAACAGCGCCCTGTGACCACCAGTGAAGAACTACATTACCAATACAAACTGTGCAGCAACAGATGAGCTACTGTCTCTGACTTTACATCTACAAGCTTTGTCAACAAGGTAGGTGTGTCTAATAGAGTGGACAGTGAGCTCACATAGTGTTTAAAATCTCCAGCAGCTCTACTGCATCTGGATCATAAAATGAACAGTGAGTGTAGAAGGTATGTGTACCTAATGATATGGCCAGTTAATGTATGTTGTGTAAATGTATTCAAAAATAAAAGTTTTATAGTACAACCATTCTAGCATAAATGTAAGTCATTTTAACTCATGTACATGCTAAATTTGTAACCTCCTAGTAATACGTGTAACCATACTATAATGTGAAATGTGTTAGGCTACATGAAATGATCGATTTGTAATCTGTTTCTCTTTCTTTGCAGGTGCTCTTCTTAAAAGCACACTGATGGAAAAAAAACAGAAATCCATAATGGAAAGCATGGCACAGCAAGGTCACTGTTGTTTTTACTCAGAGTGGCTCTGTCAGCCTTAAAAATGAGCATGCTTTGTGTTGCCCTGTCTCTCTTTGTGGTGTATGTTTATGTAAGAATTTCTGTCAAAACATAGAAAAAAAGATAGATGTGGTTAATTAAAAGAACATTTCTTTGGTAGTCAGTGTAATAGATCCCTTTATGTGAGGTCCAGGGCTGTGACTTTCTTTAACATCTCCATGGCACTTCTGGGATCAAATTTGACTCTTGCAAAAGCAGTTGATTTTTAACATTTCACAAATCTAAGCACATGCTACATGATGTCAAAAATGCACATGCTTATTACTAACAATAAAGATCCCATACATGGTCTCTGTAGCCCTGCTAGTACATTTGTGGCCAAACTTGAGCCACACCTGGCATACAGAATGGTACCACAATGAATGACCTAGAATCAGGCCAGTTCAGGCTGCCAGAAGCCATGTGGTTCTTTTATAATACAAAATACAAAATGTATATACATGAGCGGTGCAATTACATTTAACAACAATTATGACAACATAGCAAAATAAGCTCCCCAGACAAAAAAAAGTCAACTTGCATGTTTGAGAAACTCAGGTTCCTGGAGATGGCATCACATGAGTACAATCGGGCTATAAATATCTGCGGGGTGTGTGATCGGATTCATAGATTGAGAAGAGGTGGTACAGTGCAGTGAACGTCTTGTTTGATGTGGGGAAATGATTGTCAAACAGGAGTGATTGCATTTGGGCACCAAAAGCCATAGTGTGAAGGAAGTAGCTGAATTTGCATGTGTATTGTATTCCATTTTTAACATATGGAGCAGAGTTACTTGCAAGAGGTCTTCAGTCGGCCACAATTTCAGATTCTGGGCATTCATTGCAGTATGTGGGCCGGGTCTGTATGCCAGGTGTCCCAGGCCATATCAGCGTGCTAGCATATGTTTATCAACAAAAATGCCAAAGATATACTGTAGATGCATCCATACGGACTGCATCATGATGCAGTGTGCATACTTCACGCACAATTTCAGTCTGGATTGGAAAGTGTGAGGCAAAGGGAGGCCCCTTGAGTCATGGCTGGTAGGAATACTGGACCAAAATACCACACCACACACCTGCTGCACCTTCACACTACATGTGTGTACATACATGTGTGTGTGTGCGTGAACACAGAGTGTGATTCCCTCATCTGCGTCAAAGCAGCACACTCCAGCTGACTGCAATTAAACAGTAAACTGGAAATAATGACCATCGATTTAGTTGTACATAAATTGTACTGAACACAGTTCCAGGGAGGAGTTCATTACCTCAGTAACAAGTGAGTGGATATTAATCTATCTGACTATGGCACTGCCATTAACCTCTTACTTTCTCCATTTCCCTCACCCCCTCTCACTCTCTCTGAGCTAACACTAACCTCATCTGGAAAAACAGGCCGGCTCTCACAAATCGCAAGCTTCACAATTAATCAGGCGCTCCACTGTGAAATGCACTGGGCTTGCTCAAGGCAGGCAGTAAAGAAGACTTTTGAAAGGCACAATTTCATAAGTTGTGTTTTCTCTTTTTTCCTTAATTCGGCTCTGTTAAACATCATAAATTGGATCAGTGTGAGATAGTGACCTGGAAAGCCACAAGGGCAGCTTTATTCCCACTCTTTTTTTCCATTCAGTAGATTTACCCTTCCTTTCTTCACTGCAACTTTGGTTCTGTAGACAGTCTTGAGCTGACGGAGCAGACGTGATGGCCTGACCTTGGGTCAGAGTCTGGGGTAAGCGGGAGGCAGAACAGCGGTCGGTTGCGCCACCCTTCCCTGCTCCCAGGCCAGCTGGATGAACCAGACTGCTGCTGTTGTCCTCCCTCACACTGACAAGGATGAATGAAAACAAATCTGTCTGGAAAGCATGAAGAGAGCAGAGCAAAGAGAAGGAGACCTTGAGGAGAGATGGTAAATTCGGAGTCTTCAAGAAAACTTTGCATAACATCTGTTGTTTATTATGATCTGCCAAGATTAGAGTGTATGGGATAGACATTCTTACCAAACTAATCCTAATATAGGAAAGTTTATCATTTGACCCTGTAAAGCCTGAACCTTCAAAGTGATTGCCAAAATCATTTACTTTCTTAAAACTGGCATTTTAATTTGACCTTCTGGCCAATTATGAAAAATGAAAAAGTTTTCATTTGTATCATATTTGATATATCCATAACCTGTTGCTCACAGCATGTTAAAACAACCAGAAACAAAAAAACCCTTTTTAACCCTTCATACACCAAGTGTAATTTTTACTAAGGTAATTTAAAACATAAGAACGTGCCTGTATCCTCTAGCAAATAGCAAAGGCAGTGCTTGGATAATCCACCAGGGGGCAAAATACATGTATCTGATTGTATACATCTGGGTTTTCTAATAAATTATATATATATATATATATATATATATATATATATATATATATATATATACATACAAATATACATACATATACTGTATATACACATATTGTTTTCAATTATAATTTATAATTTATCTATCAAACTTATGATTCACTTGGCTTTATAAGGTTTATTTTGAAGGAACTTCCTTGTTGCTTCTCTAAGTTTAGTATTTTCACTTAGCAGCTGTGGTATCACAAATGTATAAAAAAGTTGCAGGGCATGAGCAAAAGTTCACCAAAAGTTGGACACATGCATTTTATTGACATCTGATTATATTCTAATCTCTAAAGTCAAATTATATGTTCTTTCAGCAAATCACTGTGTAGGAAAAAAAACATATTGAGAGATGAAGGTCTGTTTTTGTATGAGTTCACATTCACATTTAGTGGAAAAAAAAGTAGTGAAGCAGTGGAGGTGTGACCAAGGTGTTTTTCAGTCCACAGGAGAATGGACTTGCCTCCAAAATCTCAAATGCTTTGCAGTGAAATTCATCATTATACCTTCGTGCCAAAAAGTTAGGCATAGGGAATATGAGCTCAGGTCAGCACTTGTATTCTAAAGATCTTTGTAAACCCAAACCCAAGAATATATCAAAATTCTGCTGAGGTTGATACTTTTGGCAGATAACTGGACTGCACTGATGATGACTGCTTTAACTGAGGGAAAGTAAACTTTGGCCAAGTAATTTTAATTTGAAACATGGAGCACCTGATACTTTTAAAATGACACTTGCTCTACATTGCAATATCCCAGTTAGGCAGCTCTGATACTGGAAGTGGGACTCATGGTTTACACCCTTTGACAGCCAAGTTGCACTAAGCAGGCCAACATTTTGTCAGCAGCAAACTTCAAGCAAACCAGCCAAGCCATTACAAAATCTGTGAATAAACAGTTGACAGTCTTTGGTAGAGTTGGGTGAAACTGAAATATAACTACTTTGATCATATAACAAATTTACATAATTTTCATAAACTATGTAAACACAACAAATGATCTGAATGGAGCCATGAAATTAGTAAAGGAAAACAATGTAACTCAATTAAAGCTGCAATGTGTAAAGATTTGTGTGGTTAAAACTGAGAGAAGTAGCATTACTGAATGGAAAAGAATGCCAGGATATGGTGTTTCTGTGCTTCTGAGAGTTTCCCTCTAAAGCCTAAAATATTCATTCAAAAGCCAGAGCCGTCTGACTGGATGTGGTAGGAGTGTTTTGGACCACGTCATAGCCTGGTCTGACTTGAAAAAGCCAAAACAGCATTATACTGAAAAGAAATGATGACAGGAGTTGAAATAGAAAATACCCAAATTTCCTTCACCAAGTTTTGATTAAGCTCTATTTGAATGGACCTAATCTGAATGTCCATAAACATAACGTTCAGCTATAATGTTCCTTCTGCATGAGTAACTAAGCACTGGAAGCCCTCATAGTGCAAACAAACAGACCAGGATTGCAGAATTTATCAATTCAGCCAGGTAAATTAAGCCCAAAGTGAAAACATTCCAATGGGCAAAGTGCAGCAGAATGTTCCTATTGAAAAACAATCAGTGGCTTAGGCTACCTGGCTAACTTAGAAGTCCTGCTTTATGGAAAACAAGATTTTGTTGTGTTTAGAGCTCCAAAGTATATAACTGATTCTCTGAATTGCTCAGTGGTCTCATTACAATCTCATTTACTGCTAAAAAATAAAATAAACATGCTAACTAGCTGGCAGTCGGATAGATAGATAAATAGATAGATAGATAGATAGATAGATAGATAGATAGATAGATATCAATGAGCACTGATCAGTTGTTATCAGTTAATGATCAGTTTCATCATTAAACAATTCTAAAGTGACTGATGATGACAAAAATAAACGATAACTGAAGCAACGCTCCAAAATATTAACAAAATACATTTTATATTGAACTGTAGTTTTACAGACAGAAAACAATAAGAAATAAATACAAAAGACTAATGAAATGGGTAAATTAACATTTAACATCACTCTTACGGGTTTACCCTCCATTTTAGAGCGTGCCGGTGTGGTCCAGTGTGGATGCGTTGTTTTTGCAAAATTAGCGGTGAGTCACATGGACAAAATTTCCCAGAAAAAAGTTGATGATAACCAAACTTTATGATAAACAGGGCAAACGATTACAGAGGTTCCACTGTATATGATGCAGTGTGCATACACAAAAAAGTGCAGTAGCCTGTATATTATGATATGATGTGATTTCGCCCGGTTCAGACAGCAGATCAGTTCTGTCTCTGCAGTAAAGAGACTCAGAGCCTTATTTCAGAGGGTAAGAATGATATCACATGCTGCTCTTTAACAGAGTAACTGGAGGAAATCAGATAAGAATATCTCAGCAGCCATACTTTTCCCCTAAGAGTCTGTGTGTAGAGCCGGAAACTGTGTGCAGAGTTGGGAACCTTGTGCTAAACTAGCTGGTGCTGGTGGGAAGCAAGTATTTAGGCTGATAAATTATATTTAGTTTGATAAATTATACATATGTGTGCTTTTGTTAAAGTGTCATTTGTTTCCATGGCTTTATTTGTCAAATGTATTCAATATTATTGCAATAATACACTTGAAATAACTCGCAATGTAGTCACAGTCATCCAATCAATCCACTCCAGGACAGAGACAGCTGATGTTAGAAAATGTTCTTCTGCTCATATCATGCAATTACATATTCCAACCTGAGTGGACACCAAATTGCCAAATCTGCCAAACTGACATACCATAACAAACTGTAGAGCTGTAGACAAGTAAAGCTTCTAGAATTTAGTGAAAACTACACGATTCTAACATGATTCAGGGCCTTATTGGTAGGGTTGAGCCGGACACTCCTATTCGGTATAGACAAAGCATTTTTGACGAGTACGAGAATGATACCAGTAAAATTCGTCAATATCCATGCTACTGCTGAAGGAAAATCCCCATTGGGTAACTGATGAGTCTTCATGATGTCTTCACAATCTGTGATTGGCCAGTCACACAGAGTGCCCACCCCTCTCTACACACAGACAGTGACTGATCTCTCTGTGCTTGGCTTGACTCTAGCTTACATTGCTCTATTCAGTACTCCTTATGTTTTCTTCAGCTCGCCTCTATTTCAGTTTGTATGATATTTAAAATTACTTGAAAGTATTAAAAAATATTCATGTTCTGAGCTTCTGATCAATCAATATCAATTTCAGACTTAAAATAATGTACAGATCTAAGCCCCACCCACTTCTGGTAAATCCACACCCAATTCCAGTTTAGGCTCTGCCCACTCCGAGTACAGATATGGATACAGATAATTTAGATGGTTGAACAGATACAGATACAGATAGTGGTGTACTCGCTCATCCCTGCTTATTAGGATATCAGGCATATAATGTGTAACCAACATGCTTACAGGTTTTATTATGTACTCCTCCCAGCTGCTAGGGTTCAGTAGAGAGTTTACCTTCAGCTGAGCTATAAATGAGTCAAAGGTGAGCACATCTATTAGACATGTGGCATACCAGCTACCATCTCCAAGCTTCAACTTTAAAGGATTATATGCATATTATAAATATGGTGGAACCTCGGTTATCATTTACCCGGGTAATCGTACAGTTATCATCGACTTTTTTCTGGCCAATTTTGTCCCAGTTGTTGTTCTTCCACACGATTTTTCATTGGCGTGCCCACACAACTCACTGCTCAAAAGACTTTCTCCACCAGTCCGCACAACCAGCCACAGTGACTGCTTACCCTAACCTTTAGATTATTTTATGTAGTTGTGTTTCGTAGGGACTAGGAGGGAGGTTACAAGTGTAGGACTTAAATATATTCTCTGTGCATCTAGAGATGTGCATGATCCTACTTTCTGAGATCTATTAAAGCAAATCAGTGGGAGATGAGAGAATGATATAGGAAATTAAGCCATTTGTACAAATTTATTTTTCTGTTTCTGACATATTATGAAAATGCCTGCTGGTTTTTATTTTCTGCGTAGATTACATGCTTATTGGCCCAAAAGAAGTGGCCCAAAATTCCTTAGAAAAACATCTGGTTCTATTGACTTCCATTGAAAACAACATAGCTGTATAGCTGAAGTTTGTAAGGGACACTAAGTACACCAGATCTGGAAGAGAATCAAAAGAGGCCAGAAAGTATAAGAACACTTTTCTCACACACTGTTGTTTTATGAAGGGAGGGATTTCACACAATGAAAGCCCTCAATATCAATACAATATCCCATAGAGGACACCCCTCTGGAAAGAAAATAAATGAAAGCTTATGTTTGGGTTATGTCTTCAAAAAAAATAATGACAAAACTGGACCGAACAGTGTCATGCTAAAGGCTTTGTACAATTTGACAACATTTTTTGGAGCACTGTCATCCAATTCGTTTGTAATCATTTTGATCTATTCCAAGCCTGAAGAAGAGATTTATTTGCTAGATTTAACTTTACAGAGCATGAGATAAGAATGCCAAATAATGCAAAATGATCACAAGCAGAGGAAGCTTGTTTACTGCTCTTATTACTTTATCTTACTAGGTCAACTGATGTTATTGATCAGTGTGGTATACATTTCATTGGTCCAGCCAGTGTGAAACGTGAGCAGGAATTCTGTGGAGATACTTAGAGCAGCAAAGAGTTATGAACTGCTGAAGAGGTCAGAGGCAGGAGACTCGGCGAGAATTCAGTGGTTCCTCTCATGTGGTCTTTCCTAGAATGTTCTCCTTTAAATGTCATGTTTTGGGGAAAGTTACAAGGACTGAGTGGAATTTCCAGCAGCTGCTTCTGCCCAGTGACTCAGGTTGCGGTGGCAACTGATACTACATGAAGCTGCATCTTATAAAAAGCCCTCATAACCACTAAATTGTGGGAAGGCTGGAACTGGCATTTCATAATCAATCAGTTAATACAGTGACCTTTGAAGCAGCGAAGCTAATGGTTGGCCATGCAGAAGAAGTTTGGGACTATAGGCGATTGTGAAACAGCATAGCGGTGCAAAATATAGCATATGAATGCCAACTGATCAAAGAGAGAATTAACTGGAAAATATGAGTGCAGACATATGGGCAGAATTCATCCACTAGAATTCTACAAAGTGTCCAAATGTTTGTGGACACCCTTCCTTTAAGTTGCACACGTTGATGAAACAGATGTATAATTGCACACACACAGCTAGTCCATGTAGAGTAGTACTGCCAATGAAAGGGATAAACATGAAGCTATTGACATCATGTATAATGCCAGGTGGCTAGAGGGACATAAAGCTCTCCAGTATTAAACTGCAATGATGGTGCTCTTTTGAGTACTTCTGTGATGAGTTGGGATGGTAACCATCCAATGTCCTGACATCACTAACTCTTGTGAATGCAATCAAATCCTCACAGCAATGCTCCAAATCCTTTATTGAACAATAGAGACAATAGAGCATGTGTCACAATACCTTTGTCCATAAAGTGCACAGCTGCACAGCTAAATCACCAGTGTAGGTGATTAAAGGTAATTTGATGCTTGTAGTGTTCAATTGCATCCAAGAAGACTAAACTGAAGACTGTGAAAATTCACTCAAATGCAAATTTGTCTGAGTTTGGTATTTTTACTATTGCTTTTTTCTTAATTTTTTAAATTGTATCTAGAAAACTCTTTATTACCTTAATCTGATTTAGTTTTGAGAGACATGGAGTGGGTAAAAAAGATGATGTCTTGCAGAGGATCGGAGAGTGGCGTGCAGCAGCACTGCTGCACCATGTAAAAAGGGTGGTGTTGCTGAAACGGCTCGCCTGCAGGGCAGGCAGGGGAAGGTCTCTGACCGAGGTGGACGAAGCTAGCAGGAGGCCCAATCTGTCTCGCAGGCTTCAGCACTGGTATGCATCTCATTAGGTTAACAGCTTGCCATCTGCAGGCAGAGAGGAAGTTTACTGTTGTGCGATGATGAATAATCTTTCACGCCATATGTCCTGAGGGCTCACAGCTATGCTCACTGTAACAGATCAAGGTGCACAGTGACAGCGGTGGGGGAACCGAGATTAGACTTGGTTTTATAAAGATTATAACATGCAAGGAACACAGCACGTGCACTTGAGCCACACGAGAAACATTGTTAAAGTACAACAGATTTAACTTCTGAGCCTCTTTTAAAGTTTTCTCAACCAGTACAGTTACCTAGTTTTCACCTTTTCCACTAATATAACATGAACAATGTGAATGTTAAATGCTGCTGTACAATCACAGCTTTGCTAACTGATGCTTTACAGTGATTGGATTCACTTTTATAACTTGACAAAAGTATTGCAATTCCTGCTCATTCATTATTTCTTCTGAAATCAATGGTATTAGAAAGAGTTATCCTGCTTTTGTTGGAATATCTGCCTCTACTGTCCAGGGAAGGCTTTCTACTGTCACTACGGTGATGATATGATTAAATTCAATGACAAGAGCATTAATGAGGTCAGTATGTTGGATGACCACTTCTCAACTCATCCCAAAAGCACCATCATTCCAGAAAACACAGTTTGACTACCTCACAGCTCAATGCTGGGGGGCTTTATACCACTTTAGCCCACACCTGGTGTCAATATGTTCATGTTTATCTGCTCCAGAGAGTCCTATTCTGTTGGCAGTACTTCTCTACAAGGACTAGACAAGCTGTGTGTGTGCATTTGTACATGTGTCAGTAACTGTAAAGTAACTGAATGCATTCATTGGAAGGGTTGTCCACAAATTTTTTGGACATACAGTATATTGTATCTCATTGATGATTTCACCTGCAGTCCACTAGAGTTCAGCCAAGAAAGCACAGCTGGGCAAGGAATTCAGGTCAGAGTTGCAAATGTTTTTAGTCAGTGTCAAATACATATGTGAATGGCAAAGTTATACAGTTTTCATTCACACAGACATCCCTCATCTTTCCCCATGATGACCTACATGTCTTGGCATGTTGAGTTAATCACCAATCAATGAAAATGAGCTTGACTACAACCATTAATTCAGTAACTTGCATTCAGATACCGTATATGCATGTTACCAAAAAAGTCCCTGGAGCTGTATGGCTGTCTAATACTGCTATTCATCCATGACATCAGGGTGGTAATGCAGACGATTTGTGAAGCTCTTGAGATGCAGGCTACAGCAGAATTTGTTTGTGGAATCCTAATTTCAGTATGAAACAATATAAACAATATGAGTAATATACAATTCAGTTTGTAAATGGTGTCAATAACAAGTCTAGTCAAGTTGGATTTCATTGTCATTAGCATGTTTTTAATACAGCCATGTACTAAATTAACAGCCATGTATTTTCTTAAAAACAGCCATGTATGTAATTTGCAGCCATGTATGCTTGAGAATTTTATGTAACATGTAATAGCACTTCAGTCAAGATTGAAGAAGGTAGGACCAAAAACAGTGAGACCAGAGTCCAGAGTCTAAGCAACAGGTTTCTACTGAGACTGTAGTCCATGCAAAAAATAGTAAGCTGATAATGTGCAAAAATGCTTAATTTGCCCTTAAAGTGAAAATGAAGTGAAAGTGACACCTTGACCGATGTGTTTGCACAGAGGAATTTGACCTCCAAATTTAACCCATACATGTGGTGAAATGCACATAAACACATACTTGTGACCTCACACACTAGGGGACAGTGATCAGTGGGCATCCTTAATCATGGTACCCGGGGAGCAGTTGGAGTTTAGGTATGTTGTTCAAGGGATCACATTGACAACATTCCATTCACAATACTTGAGTCAGGACAGGGTAAGTGGCATAGGTGTAGGGTTGGCTGGCATAGGTTTAGGGTTGGGACAGCGGGGATAAGTGACCCCTTCAAAGTTCTGAGGGGAGTAAAATGCCCCCCAATAATTCCTGACCACAGCACCTGATCATTTTTAACAGTGTGTATACAATATTCAAAAGCCCTGAGTTTTTAGGGACCCCCCCCCGAACCCTGCCACTGGAATAAATTCAGTATTTTTGATTGATTGATTGATTGATTGATTGATTGATTGATTGATTGATTGAATGATTGATTGATTGATTGATTGATTGATTGATTGATTGATTGACAGACTGCCTTCAGCAGCCTGAACTACAACACTGTTGAGCAGTGTGTCCCTCCCAAAGATGAACTGAAACCTACACCCCTGGTGAGTCAATGTAAAGTAAAATAAATGAATTACAACACAATCTGGTACAATTATGTTCCTTAAATAAGACTTGCAATTCAGGGAGTACTGACCCAGTAATCATCCAGAACCTTTTCTCTAAGAGTGAGGTTAAGTTTTAGGTTAGTCAGCACACCTTCAGAGGATGTATAACATTTTAAATTTTTCAAGGAGAGACTGATTTGACTGGGAGCTGTTGGCTAGAAGGTGTGGTGTATTTTGCTCAGCTGGGTAAAGTTTTTTTTCTGTTTTGATGGCTAAAGCCTTCTTTATGGCCTCAGGGAAAAAGGAAAAATATGAACAAAACATGGAGTTGGAGGGTGCAATAAACATAAAAACAGGTGTGGGTGTATATGGTTGGATATTAGCCTTGTATGGTTGGACATTAGCTGAGGGGAGGTGTTCAGTTATGGCATGTCTTGCTCGCAAATGTCAGTTATACAACTGAATTTTAACAGATGTATAAGGCTGTGATACACTGCGTGAACAACAGTGGGTTATGTACGGCTGCAGAGGTTCAATATATCACAACACTACACACAATGAAAAATTGCAGCTGCTCTCTGACAGCAAATATCTTTTCATGCAATACGCAAGGGAAGTTCAAACCATCGTTCTGACTGTTTTTGATTTAAATCATTAATTCAGCCTGTAAGTATAACCTCACACATGCAAACACAGACAAATCAAGCACTTTAAGGAAAGTAAATACCTCCACGTGGATGAGAATACGCATGGGTTCTGTTGTAGCTGTTATGAAAAAAGTTCTAACTTTTTATATATAAGAAGTACTATATAAACATACACTATGTGGACTGCTAATGTCTTCAAAGGTATTAAAATAATTACATTTGTTGGACTGTCTCTACTTTCCAGGGAATGTTTTTGGAGCATTGCTGAGAGGATTTGATTGTATTCAACAACAAGAGTGTGTTGAGGTTAGGATGTTGTTCACCACCACACCTCATCACCAACTCATTCCAGAGAACACAGTTCTACCACTCCACTGCTCCACAGTGCTGGGGGGGCTTTATATCTCTCTAACTCTTGCCTAGACAATAGATTCATATTGCAAGAGAGTCCTATTCTATTGGCAGTACTTCTCTACACTGTGTAGCAGTGGATTGTTTGGACAGACAGTGTAGCTTCATTCAGTTTCCAAACACATACTCCATATATGGCAGTCAGCCCAATTTGAATGAATAGTTTTTGGGATGTCACAATAAACACATTTATATCTGTTTATTCAGTTATTTTTAGTGCAGCTCCATCAGTTCGATATAGTCAAGGTACTACAGACACTGTTTAACTTTTAAAAAGTTAATCTTGACTTTGTACAAACTATTTTTTTTCAGATTTCATGTAATCATGTAAATACTGATGATCTCAGAACCCAAACTCACATTTTCTAGAATGTTTGCCTTCATTTACCATTTTCATTCCTAATCCTTTTATTCAGGATATTTGTGAATATTTGTAAATTTACTTAATTTATTTCTAGAGGTTGTACAAATGATTGATTTGAGTTGGGGGCAGCCAAGGTCTGGTGTTAAGGGATCTAGTGTTAAGACCAGAAGGTTGCCAGTTCGATCCTTGGTCTAGTCATGACTGAGGTGCCCTTGATCAAGGCATCCCGGGCACTCTGGATATGGCTTCCCATTGCTTTGGGCATATGTGACCCTGCCAGGGAAAACCAGGCCAAAGTCACTGGGCAACTTATTGAGATATTGTGTCACTCACATTAGTGACATAACTTAACCACTCAGTATTATTGCTGTAAAACAAAGATAATAGTCTCAGATATCTATCGTAGTACATATTTTGATCAAAAACAAAACTTAAATTCACAAAAAAAGTTGTTTTGAAAAAAAAAACTAATTTTGAAAAAAAAGAATGATTTTGACCTGGTTTTCCCTGGCAGGGTCACATATGTTCGCAAAGGCTAGTGTGTTCACTAGTGTGTGTGAGTTTCACAGACGGATGGGTTAAATGTGCAGGTCAGATTCCGTTGTGTGCAAACACATTGGCAAAAAGTTGAATCAAATTTTTTGAGTAAAAGCACATTCTGCTGTTTTTTTTTTCTTGATTAAAATGTAAAACAATCAGATCTGCAATCTTTATTAAATGTTGCATTTTTTAAAACATGCACATCTCATTTGCATATACAATGTTATTTTTTGAAAACTTGAAATACTAAAATACTATTTGTTATAGAATATCTGTGAATCATCCCATAACAGGCCCGTTTCTGTCTTGTCCACATGTCTTTTGCTTATGTTCACATCATCCATGTGCTACGTCATGTCTCCGCCCAAATCATGCCCCATTATGTCTAGTCATTTCACAGCCCTGGTTCCCCATCTCATGTGTAATTATGTTTGTGCCGCAGTCTTTGTGGGTCATCATATTTTCTACCTGCATTGTCTATCTTGTGACGTCACCATGTGTTAAGTATCACAGATTGTTCACAGTCACAGTTTTTGTATAATAAAATATGTTTTGTCACCTTCCTGCATCCTACTCCTCCCACCCTTTCTGACAATATCATAAAATACAAAACAGCCAGAGCAGAACTACTAGATAGAGAAACCAAAACAGCTTGTTTATTTCTAATGGATAAAGAGAGGTTGAAAAATGGATTCATGTGTACAAATTTAAGTATAGGTTTTTTGTTTTATTTTGCAAACATTTGCAACTTTTACCTTTGAAACATGTATCTTAAACTCTATTATCTGATCTGAAGTGCAAACAGACTTACCGTGTCTTACTATTTTAGATAAACAGGTGGCTTATGCCCATTGTCCCAACCCCCAGGCCTCTGTGTGTTACACTGCCTCCCTCCCAGCCTCAGTCTGTCTTTGTCTGCTCGCTCTCTACTCAACCACTAAAAACCACAGGAAAGAACCTGGGAAAGGAAATGAGCCTAGAGAGCGCTGAAGTTTAATAAAAAATGAATGAATGGGGTGTCCCAGAGAGAGAGAGAGAGAGAGAGAGATAGAGAGAGAGAGAGAGAGAATGAGGAGAGAGATGGAAAAGAGCAGAGAAATAAGTGAGAAGGGAGACATGTGAGAGAGAAAGAGAAGAAAGAGGACAGAAAGTGGGGAAGCGTGAGAAGAAGAGATGAAGCGAGAAGAGATGGGGAAAGAGAGAGAAGAGAGAGGAGTATAATGAGAGATAAGTGAGAGAGTACAGAGATGGAGAGAAATAAAAAAGGAGAGAGATGTTGTGTGTGTGAGAGAGTGATAAGTGAGAGAGAGAGAGAGAGAGAAGAGAGAGAGAGGTAGAGAGAGAAGAGAGAGAGAGAGAAGAGAGAGAGAGAGAGAGAGAGAGAGA
>BRDA01068565.1:0-10554 GCA_036984385.1 Crenuchus spilurus
TATATATATATATATATATCTCAACACAGTCTCACACGAAAACATCGCAGGGGTGACTTTCTCAAGTACCATGCACGATCATCTACCCACTGCTCGTTCGGAAACCTCTGCATTTTGTGTCATCACCCGAGTGCAGCCGAATGTCCATGTGGCCATGGATTACTTCACTAAGTGGTCTGAGCCATATGCAGTTTCAGATCAAATGACCACTAAAACTGCATCGCGCTTGCAAGGGAAGTTTCATAGCAACTAGCTTTGCAACTCTGAATCAGAAGTCATGGCAGAGGTGGCGGAGCATTAGGAAGACATGGGCCACACTACTCCATCCCCAGAGTGACAGGCTTATGGAGCATTTCAACCACATGCTCATCACATAGCTGTTAATTGTCACTGAACAGTACTAAAGTGATCTGGATGTGTACCTGCCCTGATTGCCTGCCATGCTGCAGTTCAGGTATCGACATGCTCACCCTGCCCTCCTCATTGTGGCTTTTGGAAGGCCCAAGGTGCATGTGTGCATGTGTGCAGCTTTTTGCAAACTGTATATGACAATATCACAAAGTACATTCATCCATTTTTGTGATTATATGACAAAAATGGGGTCAGAATAGGCTGAAGTAAGAACACCTGAAAAGTTAGAGCTTCTTTCATCCAATTTATAAACAAATGTGATAAACAGTCATGAGAAAAAAGGTAAATCTTTGAATTCTATGGTTTTAGGTTATGGACCCAAAAAACCCATCTGGTCCTTACAAAGTCTTAAAATTAGGTAAATACAACGTAAGAGGAACAGCCTTGTGGGAAAAAAATATTACTTCAGTAGGTATTTAGAGGGTAGGTTTCAGCCAGGTGGTGGTAATGAAATGCTCTGATCATCAGTAAGTGTGACCTCTATAAAAACAAAGGTTTTCGCAGTTAGCTGGTCTAGAGCATTTAGATGTGTGTTAACACAACGCCAAGGAAGAAATACATCAATAATTTTGCAATTGTTGCTGCCCATCAATCTGGGAAGGGTTATAAGACCATTTTCAAACAATATAAAGTCCACCATTATACAGTGAGGAAGAATATTCATAAGTGAAAGATATTAAAGACATTTGCTAATCTTCCCAGAAGAAATCGTCCTAGTAAATACGTACAAAACTAAAGGCCTAAAAAGCTTTAAAAGCTTTAGTTAGCATGTTAAATATTTAAATTCACAACAGTACAATTAGAAAAATACTGAACAAGTATGGCTTATTTGGAAGAGTTGCCAGGAGGAAACATCTTCTTTCTGAAAAAACACAATTTATGTTTCCAACCACAAGACGTCAGGAACAATGTCCTTTGGACAGACATGACCAAAATGCAGATGACTGGCCACAATGTATAGCACCACATCTGGGAAAAAACCTAACACAACATATCAGCACAAACACCTCATACAAACTGTCAAGCATAGTGGCGGAGGGGTGATGATCTGGGCTCCTTGCAATCATTGAGTTGGCCATGAACTCCTCTGTATACCAAAGTATTCTAGAGTCAAATATGATGCCAACTGTCTTTATCTGACAGCTAAAGGTTGGCTGGTATAGGGTCATGAAACAGGATAATAATCCCAAGCACACCAGGAAACTGACAAGAAAAAGAAATAATCAACATTTCGCTGTGGCCTAGTCAAAGCCCAGACATCAACCCAGTTGTACATGAAAGAATGCCCACAAATGTCAATGAACTAAAGAAATGTTGTAATGAAGAGTCAGCCAAAAATCCTCTAGAACAAAGTGAGAGGCTTATGAAGTCATACAGAAACAATTACTTCAACTTAATGACACTAAAGATAGCTCCACAAGTTCAATGGCATCTCTAGAATAGAAGGGATTCTTACAAAAAAATATTTGTTTAACAACACAAAATAATGTGCTTGACTTTGAGTGATTATTTTGCTTGTTCCTATTCTTCAAAATTTCTAACTCTCAGCAAATATTGGAAGCTTTTTTTCACAACCAGGAACTGATCAAGCCGGTCTGGAAATGTTGCTGCTGTCTAAACTACCTTCACCAAGAAAACTAATGAAAGAGTGGAACATTGTCATATCATCAGTCTCTGGAGAACTGAACAGGTACAGTTTATTCACCAAAAGTACAAACAGTGTAAATGTAGCCTTAAAGGTCCAGGAAGGTCCAATAGTGCATGTTAAAGTTTCTACATTGAGTTTTCTAGGAGAAATGAGCAGATTATTATCTTTACCTGAAATGTTTTAAACAGTAAATAAATGTAAAAGTCTAGAGTCAATACAAGTACAAATACATTCATTAAAATTGGGCATTGGGAGCAGCTATGGCATAAAGGTTAGAGAAGTGTGATTTAGACTGAAAAGTTTTCATTTTGATCTCCTGAACCAGCAGGAAAAATATTTTCATAGCTGAAGTTTTCCTGAGCAAGACACAAAACTGCCCCTCAAGTGACAAATGCTCCAAATATGTGACCCCGCCAGGTCCAGGTCAAAGTCAGGTCAATGTCATTCTTTTTTTCAAAATTTGTTTTTCAAAAGAACTTTTTTGTGAAATAAAGTTTTGTTTTTGTTCAAAATATGTAGTATGATAGATATTTGAGACTGTTATCTTTCATTTACAGCAATAATACAGAGTGGCTAAGTTTTGTCGCTAGTGTGATTGACACCATGTTGACACAATATCTCAATAAGTTGCAAGTGAATTTGGCCTGGTTTTCCCTGGCGGGGTCACATATCTGTGCTCCCTTGTGTGTTTGTGTGCAGTGCTCACCAGTGTGTGTGTGTGTGTGTATTCTCTGCACAGGTGAGTAAAATGCTGAGAAATCAGCTTAAGGGGATTAATAAAAGATCTTCTTCTTCTTCTGCACCATAGTCACAGGAAAAGAACTGACCAAGTGACAGGAAAGGTACTGACCCAGTTTCTGTCCACCAACATTTTTTCTCAAAATACAGAGTGTTCAGATTGAAAACTGTGTGGGTTTTATACAGGCCCAAAATGTCCTAAACCATTGGTAGTGAAAAAGCACAGCTATATTGTCAACATGACTGAATCTTTACAGTGATATTTGTGAAAAAGGTAGGGATCAGAAATGTATCTGACGTAGAATATAATAAATAAATAAATAAATAAATAATTCTGTGATGATAAATACGTCTAGTTTGGGAAAAGTCATGATGGTTAACAGTGAGGGTTTTGGTTAGTTTTTTTTCAGGTTGTGTGTCTTAGTGGTTAGCACGTTCGCCTCTCAGCGCTGAGGTCTTGGGTTCAAGTCCACATCTGAGCAGAGTTTCCATGTTCTCCCCGTGTCTGTGTGGGTTTCCTCCCACTGTCCAAAAACATGGCGGTCAGGTAAATTGGCTACTTTACCATGGTATATGTATGTATGCCGAGATATGGTTGGCACTCTGTCCTGGGTGAACTCCCTAGTGCTCGATGCAGTCCTCCAGGTGGACGGTCACTTCCAGTTTAGAGTACGCTGTGCACGACTGGCTGCTAGTGTGTGTGGTTGAGTGTGTGTAAATAGACTGTGTTGATTTTTAAAGCGTACTTGGGTATCTAGAAAGGTGCTATATAAGTGTAACATTCATTTTGTAAAATAAAGAATTGTAATGTGCTTCTGAATGAAAGAGATCCACACAAACTTCCAGTGACTTCAGGTCACAACATTTATTGTATGTTAAATAAAGCTAGATACTACATTTCTTCACATTTCAGCAGCTGTTCCACAAAATATTTAATTCTGTGTGTGCGTGTGTGCATGTGTGTGTGTCTGCGCGCATCTTATTGCTGCACATAAGTCTGATAGTAAATAGAAACAAACTAGTGTATTCTCTTAAATGACTCTTGTTGATGCTGTGCACAGTCTAGCATAATAGTATAGATCAGGGGTCTCCAACCTTTTTTCCTCTGGGAGATATTATGACAAAATCAACATAGCTGAGAGCTACTCTACTAGGCTATTATACATTGGTATTACTGATAGACTTGGAGATAGAAGTTAACATCATTTACATCTTATATACTCACAGCACAGTGCAGACGCTCATCTGAAGTGTCATCTGAATTTGAGGTTCCTTTATTTACCAAAATTATAGCCAAATTTGGTATTCACTACCAACATCAATTCTCATAAAACAGCAATAAAACTGAGAACATTTAGCCTACCAGACAGGGCAAAATGTTTGAATTTGATTTAGATAGAGATTTGAACAGGTTTATTACCTTTTGTGAGTATGTTATGACATTTATTTACATTTCCTTTCACCCTCTTAAGCAGGTGGCAAGCTACCTATTAGAGACCCCTGCTCTAGCCTACTTGCTTCTGTAGACTAGCCTACTTAATGCACTCCACTCTGTGACATCTAATGTTAACTGAGAATACTGTTTCATGCATGCTCTTTAGCCACTAGGCTATAATATGAAGTGAAGTGCCTTCCTTTCCATATTCAAAGCCATCATAGGATCATTCTATCATTTTAACGTCACATTTCATAGACATTCTCAAAGGCCTGCAAAGCTTGCATTTCCAATCTAGCTGTTATTGCAAGGTTATCACTGTCCAGCCAAAGGATTTTGCAAGCTGAGTCCCCCAACACTGGTTCAATGCAGCTCAGGCCCCTCTTCATATTCATGTCACTAATTATTACATTATTACTAATATTTAATACAAATAAAAAAAAAACAAGAAACAATCATGAAAATGGGTAAAATACTACTTGCCACATGGATGTTTTGTAACACTTCTCATTTTTTCTGGTGATTGTGCTACGGTCCCTAACACTGCAGCATGTGTGTGCCACTACAACAATGGTGTGCAATGGTCCCTAACAGGGTTCTAAATTAACTTTTTTGATCACCAGCCAATGTGGCTGGTAACTCTCTAAAGTTACCGGCCAATCAGAATTTCCACTAGCCAAATTTTATGCGCTAAAAATAAGACAAATGATAATTTTATTAACATTGTTAGCATGAAAAACACAACATATACCATAAAATATACACAGAAAGTGCAAACAGGTTTGGGATTGATCTATCTATCTGTCTGTCTGTCTGTCTCTCTATCTCTCTCTGTCTGTCTCTCTCTCTCTCTCTCTCTCTCTCTCTCTCTGTCTGTCTGTCTGTCTCTTTCTCTCTCTGTCTGTCTGTCTCTCTCTCTCTGTCTCTCTCGCTCTCTCTCTCTCTCTCTCTCTCTGTGTCTGTCTGTCTGTCCCACTTTTCTTGTTGTTTTTTGGCGGCCGCGGTAATTTTTAAAAGTAGCCAAAAAAACGCATTTTCAAGCCCAATTTGACGTGAAAACCGCGAATCTGGCAACCCTGGGCCCCGTTTATTTCGCTTCTACCTTGAGTTGCTCTCTGTATTGCTCTCTGAAGTCTGCTCAGTGGTGTTAGCATTCATTTCCATGGTTTCTCACGCTATTTTCACTACAAACTGGGTGCAGCCAAAGGCCGTATAATGTCATGACATAGTGTTAAGGCATATAGTGTTCTTGGGAAATATAGGAAGTACTGCCAGGGGATAAACGACCGAGAATGGAGCCTTATGTATCGTGCATGTAATGCCTTTTGCATCACTGGAAAAATTGGCTAGTAAGTTATTAACACCCGCCAAAATTATTTTTTACCCGCATTTGGTGGGTTGGCGGGTGTTAATTTAGAACCCTGGTCCCTAACACTGCAGCATGTAGTCAGAGTGAACACAATTGTAGTTCTTTGTGAGTGTGTGTGTGTGTATTAGACACATGTAGTTGTGTTGTAACACTGTGAAAATGCAGGCTTAACAGCTAACTGCATGCCTAGCAGTTAAAAAATAACTATCTAGGGCTGAGATAGGAAGTCTTATACAGACCTTTTTGTGAGGTTAGTCTGAGCAGACTGTTCAAGCAAAACAACTTTCAGCACCCCTCCTTCCCTCCCAGACCCACGCCTTCAATGTCTTTATTGATTTTCCCATTGTCTACGTGTGTGTAACGATGGGACTGGGAAACACCTCACAGCAAGGAGGTCAAGACAATGCCATTACAACATCACCCACTGGCACTTCCGCCTCTCGCCTCCAGAGGTCTCACTCACATGAGTACTAGTCATCACTCCCCTCCTAATCACTTACACCTGGGCTGTGGATTTCTGCAGCTCCTCCAGAGTGACCATGGGCCTCTTGGCTGCGTCTCTGACCAGTGCTCTCCTTGCTCAATCTGTCAGTTTAGGTGGACGGCCATGTCTTGGTAGGTTTGCAGTTCAATTCACTAGTGTTCTCTAACAAACCACTGAGGCCTTCACAGAACAGGTGTATTTATACTGAGATTAAATTACACACAGCTGGACTCTATTAACTAATTAAGTGACTTCTGAAGGCAACTGATTGCACTGAATTTTGTTTAGAGGTATCAGAATACAGGGGGCCGAATACTTCTGCACGTCACACTTTTAAGATTTTTATTTTATAAAAATTTTTAAAACCATGTATCATTTTCATTCCACTTCACAATTACGTGCTACATTGTGTTGGTCTATCACTTAAAATCTCAATAAAATACATTTAAGTTTGTTGTTGTAAGGTGACAAAATGTGAAAAAGTTCAAGGGGTCTGAATACTTTCCATACTCACTGTACAAACATGTTTTGGCTTTAGAGTAAACTTGTAGATCAGCCAAATCTGTCAAACACATGTAATAAACATTACCCTCTTAAGTTTTAACTGCTGTGATTTTTTATGAATTACTCACTTTTATAAAAACTGTTTTTAAGTGTATGTTTCTGATAAATGGACAAGGTCAGGAAAAGTCAACATGATTAGAATGAACATTCTGTATTGCTTTGTCAGGTTGCTAAACTGCAAATAAATATGTAAAGAGAATATAAAGAGAAGAAAATGAAAGTAATTTGCCTGCTTTACACCATTTGGAATTTCCTCATGTCTCAAACTGACAGTCAATGACTACACAAGAACCTGCAAGAATTCACAGAAGTGTGAGAGAACTTTTTCAACAGATGTACCTATAATAACAACAACAACAACAACAACAACAACAACAACAATAAAGCTTACCAGTGCTTAACTTGGCACCAGGATTCGTCCTGTAAAAATAAAATAATAAATATAAAATGAAATAAAATTACGTGAATACTGCAGAGGATGCAGTGCACTGACCTGATGATTTCTTCTTGTAGTAGATGAATCCAGCAGCTGATAAAATGATCCCCAGAACCAGCCCTGAAGCTCCAATAGCAATCTTGTTCTTGTCAGACTCAGGAAGAGAAGGATCTGTTGGACAGAAAGATGAACACAAATATTTAATATTGATGTAAAAGGGTATAAACTCTTCTGTAGATAAGATCTGTCATCATTCCATTCACAGTTGAAATGTGTGAGACATCAGATCTCTGTATATTCACCCCAGTCTATGATGATGGGCTCCTTTGAGCTGATGTGCTCCACCACACAGGAGATCTTCTCTCCAGATTTGGGGGTGAACTCCAGGTCAGAGTGGGCCTGGTAATACCAGTCTCCTTCAGCCATCTCCTCAGTGGAGATTACATCAGAGGTCACTCTTTTACCATCAATCAGCCAGTACATATTGATGGCAGGGGGGTAGAAATCGTATGCACTGCACATTAGTATTTTTAGATGACTGCCAATGGGCTGCTGTCCTGACCTGAGTTGGACCCTCGGCTTCACTGCAAATTCCATGGACATTATTAGTGCATTATTAAAAGAATAAAATTCATAGGCAAAAAATTTATGCATTCCAACTAAATGGGCTGAATGTGTTCTTGGAAAGTGATAGTCAGTTTTGAACCAGTTTAATTATGTATTACTGAACCAAGCTAATTAAAGACCAAAATATATGGCATACTTGTACATTCTTGTGTTTTAGCTACATTACAATGTACAAAAGGGACTGCATACAAGCATATTGTTTTCTTGTTGTTGTTATTGTTGTTTACAACCTGCTTTGTGGAAGAACTGTTTAATGTAATTATTATGTAAAATTAGTCTAATGAATGAGGATGCTGAGGTGTTTTAGAAGTAAAAATGATACTTACTTTGTGCCTGGATCCACTAAAAATGTATGTATGTATATGCTAATGATGCTAACTGCCACTAGCAGTTTAAAATAGTAATTTGTACCACCAAATAATACACTTTCTAGAAGAAAACTGATGTCATATGATTACCAAATCAAAACAACACTAAATACACCAAATTATTCATTAGAGGTGCACTATATTAATTACAGGCTTAAGATATTAATTTCAACTGTATGTGATTAATTATGTGCCCTAGTTATTAACTGCAGCTGTGTGTGATGTGTCCTAGTTATTAACTGCAGCTGAGTGTGATGTGTCCTAGTTATTAATTGCAGCTGTGTGTGATTGTGTCCTAGTTATTAATTGCAGCTGCATGTGATTAATAATGTGTCCTACTTATTAATTGCAGCTGTGTGTCATTAATAATGTGTTCTACTTATTAATTGCAGCTGTTTGTGATTAATTGTCCTAGTTATTAATTGTAGTTGTGTGTGATTAATTATGTGTTGTAGTTATTATTTGCAGGTATGTTTATGTAAGGGGGGCAGGCAGGGGGTGAACACAAAGGCGGAGATCTTGGGACAAACGAGGGTTTTATTCAGGAACAGAGAACAGAAAACAAAACAGCACAAGGGCTGAACAAACAAGGGTATTGGAAGTGTTAAGGCAGGATATGACAAACGAGGTTCTAACTAGGCTCAGGGTACTAAGTTCACGACACTAAGAGACAACACCACAGACACAGATACACACAGAGAGAATGACCGACAAGGCACAAAGAACGAGACAGAGCTTATAATGGTACGGACAGGGTACATAGAACGAGGAACAGCTGGACTCAATAAAACACGATGAGACAGGAAATCCACATAAGGGCACGTAGTACATGATCAGAACACAAGAGGGAGACAAAACACAAGGGCAGGGGCTCAGATCCTGACAGGACCCCTCCCCAAAGCCGTCTCAACCCCGAGACGGCAGACCAACAGGACAGGGAAACGAGACTATGACAAGACAGGACTGGGTACAAGACAAAAGCAAGACATGGAACAGGCAGGACTCAGGAATACATGAAATGAAACACATGACAGAGGCAAAACTCGGACTCTAAACAGAACTCAAACAGGTACAGGGCCAAATGGTACATAATCATGGGGAACGGGAACAAAATATGTGCACACAAAGACTCAATACAAGGAACTGAATATAACTTGGGGCATGGCACAATATTACAGAAGACAGGGTACAGAACATTATAGGAACAGGTTTAACAAGACTAAAGGAACAAAACACTAGACCAGAACAGGACACGAGTAGACTCAACACGGCTCAAAACAGGGTACATAAATCTAACTGAGACACAAGGGAAACAAGACTTTGAGGGCAAGGTCCAGGGACGACGAGACAGCAGGGTCTGACAGTACAGTTTTTATGATGCCGACAGCCACGTCCAGGGCTGTCGGCCAGGGAACACCCCCCCCTCCTGAGGCCCCCCCCAAGAAAAGTCGGGGAGGAGGGAGGGCAAAGGAAGCCGAGGGGGGGTGGGCGGGGTGGGCGGGCCCAACAGCAGGTCCGGTGACTCCCAAGCCCCCTGCAGGGGTACAGTACATATGTCTCTGGAGTGGGGGAGCCACCGGTGCTGCTGGGAGAGGCCAAGGGAATCTGGCAGCACTGCTGCCAGCCAGGTTCCGGGCTGATGGTCCATGGTTCAGGGGTCTCTGGGGTCCGAGCCTCTGTGGCGTGGGTGTGGCCACTAGAGGTCTAGACATGACGGGCTGTGGACGGGACGGGACAGGCTGTGGACCGGATGGGACCGGCTGTGGACAGGACTGGACAGGCTGAGGACCGGACGGGACCGGCTGAGGACCGGACTGGACAGGCTGTGGACCGGATGGGACCGGCTGAGGACCGGACTGGACAGGCTGTGGACCGGACGGGACCGGCTGTGGACAGGACTGGACAGGCTGTGGACCGGACGGGACCGGCTGAGGACTGGACTGGACAGGCTGTGGACCGGACGGCTCGCCGGCGCTGGCCGAGGCGGGGAAGCGCCCTCCGGCGTGAGCTGAGGAGTGGAGGCGCTCGCCGGCGCTGGCCGAGGCGGGGAAGCGTCCTCCGGCGTGAGCTGAGGCGAGGGAGCGCTCGCCGGAGCTGGCCGAGGCGGGGAAGCGCCCTCCGGCGTGAGCTGAGGTGAGGGAGCGCTCGCCGGCGCTGGCCGAGGCGGGGAAGCGCCCTCCGGCGTGAGCTGAGGCGCGGGAGTGCTCGCCGGCGCTGGCTGAGTCGGGGAAGCACCCTCCGGCGTGAGCTGAGGCGCGGTTCGAGGCGGGGAGGCGCCCTCCGGCGCAGACAGAGGAGGGGTTGCGCGCTTCGGCGCTGGCAGAGGAGGGGAACCGGTCGCGCCCTCCGGCGCAGAGAGAGGAGGGGTTGTGTGCTCAGGTATGAGCTGAGCGGCGCCGACAAGGCTCGGCTCCGCCTCGCGCTGCTTCGTGGCTTTGCGGTGGCGCCGCTTTCCCCTTTTCCCCTCCTTGCCG
>BRDA01068565.1:10564-22709 GCA_036984385.1 Crenuchus spilurus
GCGGCCTCCCGCGAAGGGGCGGAGCCGGTCGCGGCCGCTCGGGGAGGTGTGCTCGCCGGCGCTGGCCGAGGCGGGGAAGCGCCCTCCGGCATGAGCTGAGGCGTGGTTCGAGGCGGGGAGGCAGTTGCGCCCTCTGGCGCAGACAGAGGAGGGGTTGCGCGCTTCGGCGCTGGCAGAGGAGGGGAACCGGTCGCGCCCTCCGGCGCAGAGAGAGGAGGGGTTGTGTGCTCAGGTATGAGCTGAGCGGCGCCGACAAGGCTCGGCTCCGCCTCGCGCTGCTTCGTGGCTTTGCGGTGGCGCCGCTTTCCCCTTTTCCCCTCCTTGCCGTGGGGGTCCTCCTTCTCTCTTCGGGGGAGTACGGGGTCATCGGCCCGGATCAGCGCTCTGACTTCTGGGATCGTGGACAGGCTGCTGAGCTCGTCGCTGTCCGAGCCTCCGGCTCCGTACTCCTCCTCCTCCCGTTCCTCCGTCGAGGAGATCCTAAGGCCGCCGATGCATAACGTGGTCCTCTCTGGGACCTGGGTTCGGTCGCCTGCCTCGACCTCACCTGCGTCGGCCTGACCGGCCCCATTGCCCCCCTCCAAAAAGTTCCCCCGCCATTCAGGGTCCTTAAAAAAGTCCATAAGCGGCGTGCACCTGAGGAGGTAGTTGACGCCGCAGAGGCGGGGCAGGGGAGCGATCTCTTTAAGCTCCTCTGCAACCTCCTTGGCCCACCATCTGCCGACGTCCACCTTCTCCCGCAGTGCACGCACATAGCTCCAGATCTCCGCTATGTTCTGAGGTAGGTCGGTCATTATGTAAGGGGGGCAGGCAGGGGGTGAACACAAAGGCGTGTCATAGTTATTAATTAAAGCTGCATGTGATTATGTGTCCATTATTAATTGCCGCTGCGTGTGATTAATTATGTGTCCTAGTTATTAATTGAAGATGCTTGTGATTAATAATGTTTCTTAGTTATTAATTGCAGCTGCATGTGCTTAATGATTTGTCCTAGATATTAATTGAAGCTGCATGTGATTATGTGTACTAGTTATTAATTGCCGCTGCATGTGATTCATTATGTGTCCATTATTAATTGCCACTGCATGTGATTAATTATGTGTACTAGTTATTAATTGCCGCTGCATGTGATTAATTATGTGACCTAATTATTAATTGCAGTTGTGTGTGATTATGTATCCTAATTATTAATTGCAGCTGCCTGAGATTAATTATGTATTTTATTATATTAGATATTATATGTTATGCTAAGCTAACAACAATTTCAGCAGGGTTTTTTTGCCTTTAATTCAACATTACTTTCATTTTGGATTATTATTACTGTCATTTTTAAGACCTGAACTCTCAGTTTTTTTACTCAGTACTTTCAGACTAAGCCGTTGCGTTGTTGTCAGATTTGTAGCTCTATAAAGATTTGAAAAGAAAATTAAATTAATTTAGTAATATTTTTAATTTAATGTAATAAATTCTATGTTTAATATAAAAAATATAAATAATAATGTATAACAATCGTGTGTGCATGCTTGCGTGTGTGAAATGTATTTGATGACACATACGTCATTAGGTTATTATTTTTCTGTTATTATTATTATTATTATTATTATTATTATTATTATTATTATTATTATTATTATTATTAAGTTGTGTGATGATCAATAAAGTCCGGATTCAGTTGTTTACTGAACAGTGATTCTGATCTGCACCTGAGCTCCAGGCTGCTTACCTGACTTCTCTAAAACATCAGAGAAAAAAAGCTTCAGGTTAGGTTTGCAGTATCTGTCCAGATCGCCTCGCCTCACCACTACTTCAGATCCGTTGTTCCAGAGCTCTGCATTATACATTCCATAAGCATTGTATCCTACAAACTTCCCCACAGTGCTGTTAAATTGTGCCCATGCTTCCTTATTGAAATATAAGGTAAAAATGTATTCCACATCAGACAGATCAGATGAACTGGTGATGCATTCGTTTGTACTATAATGATAATATCCATCTGTAAATGAAATAAAGAAACTTGAAATGAATCACAATAAACAGTTTACTTTAAGACTTTTACATCAATATGAATTGATAGGCTCACTTCATAACATCTCCAACATCTGAACATGTTTATTGTGATGACTTTTATTTCAACAGTAGTCAAGTTCATCATTACTGAGAGTCTAAGTTTACTCCAGTAACACAACAACCACGACTATCGACAACTCCCAGCCTTAAACTGTTTAAAATTAACTTATACAGATGTCAGTTATATTTAGAGGTGAGTCAACAAAAATGGCCCCCTTTTGGTAAATGTTTTATGAGTTGATTAATAAGATATGCCTGAGGTCTAATAACATCTGTATAAATTATGTCCTGGGAATCTTCTGTTTATTTGTTTAAAAAATATGTATTTTTTTTTCGAATTATGAGAGTTATGACAAAAGTGTTCAGGTAAAATAGACCAATATAAACACAGAACAACATAGCAGCTTACTAAACAAGGCTTTTGACTATATAATAATAATAACAACAACAACAACAAAAAATTATGAAATGAAGAAGAAAAAAGAAACATGAATAGAGTAGCAATGTATTAAAAACAAATTGTTAGTAAAATTACTTATTTGTTTCAATATATTGATGAATCCAAGTAAGCTATGTCATGTTTGATTCCTGTTTCCACTGAAAAAACTCAAACCAATTTCTTATTTGTTGTGTTTAATACTGCAAGACTAGAAGTTATTTGAACAAGCTATTTTACTGTTTTTGTCAATATGCTTAACCAATTACTTATTATGTTAAATGTATTTAATCATTAATTATTATACATCTTTTTTTAAATAATTAAATTATGTCAGAAGTAATTACTGGTGGTATTAAACCTGGCTGGGGTGAGAACTTCAGAAACTGAACCTGAGAGTTTCTGTCTTTAACTTTAACAGACCTCTATCGGTTATTTAGTCTTTAAAGTTTTACATATTAAAACATGTCTAAAATGTGTTTTAATGAATTTTAGATAATTCAGCTTTATAAAATCATAAATTCTATGATTACATTTCTACATTTCTGTATCAATCTAATTTATCCAGTCAATACAATCTTTCAGTTTACTTAACTGTGTAATAGTTGACTTGATATAAAACATGATATTGTTGTTACAATGTACACAATAAAATCAGGATTAGTGTTTCTCTAACCCACATTAAAGCTTCTGACAACAAGACTATATGTCACTTATTGTGTAAACTATATTCATGTTTATTAGATGTTCTAAAGTAAGCTTACAAGCAAATTATGAATATAAACATACCTGCTGTTAAAAATAGATTCAGTGTGAGCAGCAGCCGAAGGAACATTTTGTCTGACTGAACATCCAACAGTGACTCAGAGAGTTAAAGAGAGAAAGACTCAGTTCATACAGATTCTTCATTTAACTGAGTTTACTAAAGCACTTCAACACATGTTACTAGAAAGAATCAGACATGCTGTCACGCTCTGCACCCTTGTGTTCAGTTTTATGTTTATTTCTCTTCCTGGTTTGTCATTCCTTATATACTTATGTGGTTCTTCCTGTTCTAGTCACGTCATTGTCATTATGTTTAGCTGTTTGTTATTATGTGTTAATCACTTACACTTTATAGTCTTCTCTGTTTGTCTCTCTCATGGATCATTGTGAATGTCGTACGTGTCTTTGTCAGCCCTTACCAAAAAAAAAAAAAAAAAGTTTTTAACAGACTAAAGTCTGACACCATCTCACATCTACAGACTTTTTAATCACAGTCTAGTCGCAGGCTTAAGATTTTGGAAAGACTATGGATCTTGCAGGGTCACTAATTTCAAGACTGCAACTAGATTATTTTGAGATTATTTCCCATCTGCTTTCATTTTACACAGAATTAATGCAATAATTAGGAAATCAGGAAACCTGAACCAGAATCAGAAGTCAAAGAATGGAACTGAGCTGCAGAGATGGATTTGGGTGCCAGGATGGAGTAGGGCACTGGGATGAAACAACACAAGGCAAGTTTATTTGTATACACAGGGGCAAATTCAAAGTGTTTACAGAAACAGAGAATAGATAAAAATAAATTAAATCATTAAAAGCAAACAAGGCACCATGATGGAGTAAGGTGCCAGGAAGGAGTAGGGCATTGGGATGAAATAGGGGACCAAGATAGAGTAGGGTGCCAGGGTAATTCCCAACTGCTCCCTGGGAGCTGTGGATAGGGTCTGCCCACCACTTCAGCACATGTTCACACTGCCCCTAGTGTGTTAATTAGTGTGTGTTTTACTGCATGGATACTACCTGAGTGTAGACATTCAGCAATATATAACAGGACACACCTGTCAGTCGTGTTCTAATACTTATGCTCACAAGAAAAATGGATGAATTCACACAAAAGGTGCTATCTTCTGAAATGTGTATCAGATCCTGATGTCAATACCTGAAAATAAAAACTTAAATTTTGTCTCATTCATCTTTAATGTCAAATCTAAATTATTTAAATCTACAGCAAAAATAATGGTGTTGACCTCACTGTTCCAATACATTTGGAGGGGTGTGTATGACAGTTTATAAAATTTTGAACACAAAATTTCATTGTATTGAAATTTTTGGAGATGCACTAGTATAGCATTTTTTTTAAATACAGAAAAAAGTAAACTACTTTGTATAGGGTTTATTTAGTATAATAACAGACTATTTACTTCATATCCAGACATTTTCTATAAACAGAAGTGTTATCTTGCTGGAGTGGGGTTTCTTTCTTTAAAATATTAATAAAAACTTTTGTTTGTACGGCAAAAAACTTTTGAGTCTGAAATTTGAATAATAATATAACAATAGTTGGTGTGACTGAGCAACACTGACTATCATGTAAGTATCATGAATTACTACATCAGGACAGTGAAGTTTGATATGGCCCAGATAAAAAGATTCTGAGGATACTGAAGCAATAAACTGAAGCAAAAACACTGAGACAATGGAATGGACTGACCTTTAATGGACAGAAAAATAAACAATAATAGCTGAATCACAGGAGAATTACAATCAGAAAATGGTAAAATGGAAAATAAAAGATAAATGGAAATGAAAAAAATAATCAGTTTAATCAACCAAACAAAACAGAAATTGTAATGACTGTTTAGTAATGTTTACAGTCAGATTCTCAGTTGCAGTTGTTTCCTTTGATGAGTAAGAAAGTTCCTACAGCGACTCCCAACAGTCCTGCAAATAGACCCGCTCCACAGAACACAGACGGAACAACACTGGGTAGCTTAACATCAACCTCTGTGAGACATACAGACACACACACACACACACACACACATTCTGTAAATTATATATATATATATAAAGAGGGGGCAGCTTAATAATCTACGTCAGTGAAGGTTGTTGTACAAACTGTGTGTTAGTAAACAGCCACTGCTCTGAGGCGATAGAACTGTTGACTATTAAGTGTAGGCCACACTATCTTCCTTGTGAAATCACGGCTGTGTTCGTCATTGCTACATACATAGCACTGGATGCTAATGCTAACAATGCACTGAAGGAGCTCCATGACAACATTAGCTCACTTCAGAACAAGCATTCGGCAGTGTTTTATGTGGTTGCGGGGGACTTTAACCACGTAGACATGACGAACTCACTGCCGAGGTTTTACCAGCATGTGAACATTCCAACACGGGGAAATAACACACTCGAGTGTATGCACATTAACGTTAAAGACGCTTATCGAGCCGTGCCCCGCCCCCACCTCGGGTTCTGATCACATCTCTTTCCTGATGGTTCCTGCATTCCACCCTCGACTGCAATGCTCCAGACCCACACAAAAGACCATCACTGTGTGGACCAGTGACGTAGATGCTGTGCTGCAGGACTGCTTTGAATGCACAGACTGGCAGGTTTTCAAGGAGGCTGCTGAGAGTGAGGGGGGACTGGACCTAGAGGATTATACATCTGCTGTCCTCGGGTACATTAGCAAGTGTGCAGTTGACATCACCACCACCAAGACTGTGACCTGCTACCTGAACCAGAAACCCTTAATGAATGCAGAGGTGCGTTCTCTGCTGAAAGCTAGGGATGCTGCCTTCAGGTAAAGCGACCCACAGGCACTCAGAAGGGCTAGAAGAGAGCTGATTGCAGGTGTGAAGAGGGCAAAAGCTGCATATGCTCAGAAAATCCAGGGACATTTCACCTCCCAGGATCCAAGGAGCATGTGGAGGGGCATAAGGTGCATCACGGAATACAAATCAAAAGATGCATAATGCCCCAACGACCCCTCCCTGCCAGAAGCTCTCAACAAATTCTATGCCCGGTTTGAGAACCCCAACACCCCCCTCCCCAACACCAGACTCACCCCGGCACCTGGAGAAGTGCCCATCAGCGTGACCCCAGCTGAAGTAAGGAGGACTCTGAGGGGAATCGACCCTGACAACATCCCTGGCTGGGTGTTAAAAGACTGCGTGAATCAGCTCTCTGTAGTCCTGGCAGACATCTTTAACACCTCCCTCAGCCAGGGAGTCATCCCCACCTGCATGAAGACTGCCACCATCATCCCGGTCCCCAAGAGCTCCACAGTGTCAGGTCTGAATGATTACCGGCCAATAGCCCTCACGCCGATAGTCACAAAGTGCGTTGAGAGACTGGTCATGTCCCACATCAAAGCCACCATCGACATCACTGTGGATCCTCACCAATATGCCTACAGGAATAACCATTCTACAGAGGATGCCATCTCCTCTGTGGTCCACACTGCCCTAACTCACCTGGAACAGAAAAACTCCTATGTCCGTCTGCTCTTTGTGAACTTCACAATGGTTCCTCAGACTCTGACTCACAAACTCTTCTCACTTGGACTGAACGCTTCCCTCTGCAACTGGGTCTTGGACTTCCTGACCAACAGACCACAGTCTGTTAAGATCCACAACATCACCTCCTCCACCTTAACCCTCAGCACTGGCTCCCCTCAGGGCTGTGTGTTAAGTCCCATCCTGTTCACTCTGCTCACATATGACTGCTCACCTACCCAACCAGGCTGTCATATTGTGAAGTTTGCAGATGACACAGCTTCTACAGATGCATGGTGGAGAGCGTCTTGTGCTCGATCATCACTGTGCGGCATGGCAGCTGTTCTGCTGCAGACAGGGAATCTCTGCAGAGGGTGGTGAATGCTGCACAGAAGATTGTTGGTGTCAGCCTCCCCACCACCATGGACATCTACACCTCAAGATGCAGAAAAAGGGCCACCTGCATCATGAATGACCCCACCCACCCAGCACACTCACTTTTTGTCCCGCTCCCCTCTGGCAGTAGGCTGCGTGTAGAACCATAAAGTGTAGAACCACTAGAATGAAGAACAGCTTCATTTGTGAGGCTGTCAGACTCTTGAGCTCCACTTAAGAATGCATACACTGCACTGACACTTTATTACACTTGGTCACTTTAACTTAACTGCATGCTGTTAATATTTATTCTTTAACCCATCATTCATAAAAATTGCTGCTAATCTCCCCATGCCATGCTCAATACTCTGGACACTGTACAGTCTAAGTTACTGCTGATATACTGCTCTGAATAGTGTACAGTCTATATTTACATTGTATAGTCTATTTTATGTCTGTATATCTGCATAAACTCATAAAATACTTCTTACATTTATATATATATATTTATATCAACCCACTACACTGGGTAAAACTGGAACCTTGGGAATGTAAATTCGTTCCACCTCATGTACTACATGTGATGCGAATGACAATAAAGCTTCCTTGATTCCTTGATTGGTTCCTTGATATATATATATGTGAGATTTATGAGCACAAGAATAATAATTTAGTCTTCAGTATCAAATCTAACATGAGGTTATAAACATCAGATTACACAAACACAATTTTTTAAAATAAAAAAAAAACATTAAATATGCAGAAGTCATCTTCACAAAAACTGGAAAAGATTCTGTTTAGTTTTTCCAAAATATTTTAGACGTATGTCAGTCGTTAAATAGTTTTAATTGTTATATGTAACAGTTTATATAACATGTTTATATGTATATAACAGTTTGAAATCACATCAGATTTCAGTGGGAAGAGAGTCAAGCAGAATATCTTTCTTGATCTGGGCTGGGTAATGTGTTAAAAATCAAAGGATGCCACATTTTTTGATGGAAATGCAAATACTACAGAGGGTTGAATTCAAAGACACCCCAAAAATCAAAGCAAAAAAGATGCATCAGGCTAGTCCATATAACCGAAATGACATTTTAGCAAATTCAAGACGGTTCTCAGTTTGTATGGCCTCCACATGCTTGTATGCATGTTTGACAATGTCAGGGCTCCTAATGAGATGACAGATGGTGTCCTGGAGGATTTCCTCCCAGACTTCATCACAGACTGGTAGACACCCACACAGACTCAATTGTTAATGTTTATTAATTTTATTATTAAACCTCTGTTATTAAAATATGTCTAGCTGACATGACACAGACAGAACAAACGCTCAACATCTAAACAACTTACAGGTGAAAACAGATGCTGTTTGAGGGAGTGACAGCGGCGACAGCCAATCACACGTTAGCAAGAAATGACAGAGCCAATCAGTGAGCTTGTGGGTGGCCTAAAGGGAAGCCGGCTTGGATTTCTGCTGGGTCCTAATGCTCGCCCAAGTGCATTTAATATAGCATAACATCTCAAAAGTCCAGGTAAAAGGGGATGTCTGGTCACCCTAAACATGAGTTATATGCATATTTGTAAAAAGTACTGTTAGAGGAATTCTCACAAAAAGTTTCAGCAGATTATCTCTCATACTTTCAGAGATATAGCATTCAGAGTCATAGAATTCTGAAACTCAACTCAGTTTGTGTCACAAGACATTACAACATCAGAAATGCTTAAAAGTTAATCAAAATAAACCCAAAACCTACCAGAAATGAAAACTGAAAGAGAAGGCTGGCTCAGCTGAAGACATCTGACCTGTTCATGTTTGGTGGATGGATACACAAGCTCAAACATTTCTGTATGAGGGGTCACAGAAACATGTTTTTTGGGAAAATTCTGCAAATTTGCTGAATAACTTTGTGCACAAAAACAACTTTTTGGTGAATTTAAGTGTTTTTTTGTTTTTAAATCATGTACTACGATAGATATTTTAGACTACCTTTCATAATTTTTGTTATTAATGTGAGTGACAGACTGAACAACATGATATCTTTAAGTTACCCAGCAACTTTGGCCTGGTTTTCCCTGGCGGGGTCACAAATGTTCTCTTGCATACACAAATTGTGGAATAATGGCTCTAGGTGGTGAACTGTTGACATATTTTGCCTAAATCGCTGATGAAGATGGCTAAGCATTTGTATGACAAGCAACCCGACTTCTATAGAAAGCTGAAAACTCCACTGGTTAGTAATGTTAATGGCTACACCACAGAGCTTTCTTAAGTGCTTTCTTAGTGCTTTTGTTTGTAACTCTTCACGTATATTGTTACATATATATCGTTTTATAAGCTAATTACAGTGGTAACCCTACTTATGAGTTTAATCGACAACGACGCTCGTGTAGGCTGGCCGCTAGTGAGAGGGAGACCAACGGTGCTCGTGTAGTCTGGCCGCTAAGGAGAACAGGAGGACGGGCGTACATGTATGGCGTGGTTACACTTATCATATGAAAAGTAAAAGTAAAATGTATCTAACTTTCTTGTTCACTACCTTTTGCTACCTTAGCGTCGCTTTCACTAGTACGTTCACTTTCACTGGACAGCGATCAAAGGGATTGACTGACCTCTTCTTCTACGGTAGCATGTAGGGGATGCTACGACCGCAGTGCCCCTAGCAGTTGGCATACTTGAAGAAATTTACGCTACTCATTACTTGGAATTTTACTCGTTACCTGGAACAAAAATATTCAGAGATCTCGACTCGTTACCTGGAATACTCGTTAGTAGGGATGCTCATAAGTAGGGTTACCACTGTACTTGCCTTCACATGTGAACTCAGGATGATGCTCATGTGTTCACATTTCCATCACAGTTAGGCTGTATGTTTGAAATATGTATTAAATAGTAATGTTATTGCTTTACTTAGCAAGGTTTAATTTGAATAAAATTTTTTAAATCAATCTGATTTTTCAGTGTTTTTTTTTTTGTTTTGTTTTAAATAAATTATTGAATTTCAGACAAAGGAATTACTTTATATTTCTGTAGTTTTTTTGCCAAAGTATTGTTTTGGTATTGAGAATCGTGATAATCTGAGTATCAAATTCAAAATTATGGTATAGTGACAAGCCTAGCCTGTAGAGGTCTGTGCATGCCCAGACCATCACTGACCCACCATGAAACGGGTCATATTGAACAATGTTGCAGGCTGCATAACTTGGTTCTAGGGTTCAAGTCCCCACCTGAGCGGAGTTTCCATGTTCTCCCCATGTCTGCCTAGGTTTACTCCGGGGACTCCAGTTTCCTCCCACAGTCCAAACATGGAGATCAGGTGAATTAGCTACTCTAAATGACTCTGGTGTGTGTGAATGAATGTGTAGGTCTGTGTATATGCCCAGATATGGTTGACACTCCATCCTGGGTGATCCCCCTAGCACTCAATGCTGTCTTCCAGGTGAATGGTCACTTCTGGTTGAGAGTACGCTGTGCGTGACTGGCTGCCACTTCTCATGTGTGTGGTTGAGTGTGTGTAATGAAATGTGCTTTTTGTTTTTTTGTTTTGTTTGTTTCAATTGTTTTGTGTATTTGGATTTGACAAATAAGTGTGACGTTAATGTTTTCCATGGCATCTCCACACCTGATCTGTCATATGTGCACAGGTGAAACCTGTTATCTCAGAAAAGTGGTGGTGGCACCAGTGGTGTATCTGCCAATTTCAATGTTCTATGGCAAATGCTATTCTGGCACCTGAGCGCGTAGCAGGGCACACATTACCAGATAGCTAAACAACCTTGGCAAACTTGAAGGAATATCACCAGACTCATTCAGCAAAGAAGGAACACCAAGTAATGCTTAAACTTGCATGTCCATTTATTGAAGATCCAGCATTTCCAATCAGTCAAGTTGCTGTGGTATGAAACTGAAATAGTACATGATGCAAAGAAATGTAAACAGGAGCAATTCTTATGACATTGATGAACTAATCTACTTACAAACAAAGTTTCTCCAAGGTTTACACAGGCAGATGGAGCTAGATGAGATAAGGCTCCGAATATGCAGCTTTCTAACTTGTATTATGTGAAAACGACTGTCTAAATCACATGACCAACAACCCATGTGACTTAACAGCCAATGAAAATGAAAAGATTTGAAAACAACAAAAAGTATCATAACTAGCCTGGAGAGGGCACCAACATTACAGACAAAATAAATGCCCATACCATAACACTCCCCGACTGGCAAAAGTTATGATGCCCCTATTAAAGATTAAACACTTTAAAGTGTAGTAGTATCTAAATTGTCCTCTGAAGACAAGAGTGCCACCACTTCAGTAATAGGACGGAAGAAGATCTTGGAAGTGCCTCCCCTAGAGATCTTAAGCTCCAACTTCCTGACCCTGCCATCATTTCCAGGGAAAAGTTTTCATGACTAAAGCCATTGGCCATTGATTTCTCTCCACCTGAGCATCACGAAGAAGCACCAAATCTCCTTTAATATTAGGATGATTCTTCTGCCACTTGGAACGACTCTGCAGTGTAGAGAGATACTCACGTTTCCATTTCTCCCAAAAGATGATGATGGCACAGTCAGAGCAAATCAGTTCCATAGGACCTCGTATGACAAAGATCGACAGAGAGCATTTATGAAACTTGATGTGTCCATCACTTCAGTTAGCTCTATATGAACAGCACATACTGTAAGTCTGACACAGCCACTAGTAGATTAAATGGAGGACAGGCAAAGGTGAAAAAGTAAAAGGTAAATTTAATGAAAAATGAAAGAAACAAGACGTCACTCAGGGACAAGACACTCTGGCTCATAACAATAAATAAACCAAAGGAACGGCACTCTGGCACAATAAACAAAAGAAATGGCACTCTGGCACAATAAACAAAAAGATAGCATAAAGCTAAATAACAAAGCTTCTCCTGAGATCGCTACCTTGCCGTGGTGGAGAAGCTTGAGAGAACCTTTGAATCTAAGAGCGATACCATCTGGAGCTATGCTCCTGGT
>BRDA01068570.1:0-27364 GCA_036984385.1 Crenuchus spilurus
TAGATTGCGCCCTGGGCAGTCGCCCACATTGCCCATAGCAAAAACTGACCCTGTCTACAGTCCCCTACTAGATTAGATTAGATTCTACTTTTTTTGCCAAAGTGGAATTTGACTTCCACATTTAACTCATCACACACACTAATCTGTGAAAAAATATGCCTGAAGTGGTAGGCAGCTCTATCCATGGCACCCAGGGACCAGTTGGAGGTTAGGTGCTTTGCTCAAAGACACTTCAGTCATGACCTGCCTGGGGATCGAAACGGCAACCTTCCAGTCACAAAACCATACCCCAAACCACCAGACCATGACATCTTCCATATTGTCCCAACATTTTCTGACTTGGTGTTGTGAATTAGCCAAATTATCTTTCTCCTTTATGGCTCCTAACATTCCTCAAAGGCCCAAATGAACATTATAACAGTCACCCACACCATCATAACTGAAGACTCTAAGTTCTGTTTGAGAAATGTTTGAGTTCATATTGAGATTTTTACCAAACATGATTGTTATTTTCTGAGCAAATCTGAGCACAAATTGAGATTAAATTGAGATCTGAGATTAAATGACACAGATGACTGAGGTCTGTTTTTAACTAAATCTAAAGGCTAAAGTCTTGTTTAAGTTTCCATCTGATCTCATTGTGCTCTAAGAGAAACTACTGAAATGTGAAGGAGATTTAAAAAAATCTTTCCTATGAGCGCCCATATGAAAAAACAAGTCTTACAGTTTTGTAAGAACATTTAACCCGTCTTACACAGGGAATAGTTATTACTTGAAATATTTTAATATTTATGTTTATGTGTTTTAAAGATGTAAATAAGGCAGCTTTGAAGTACAGAACACAGGTTAGCATCTGTGCACTTATTTCTCCACTTTCACTTTTCTTTTGCTCAAAAAAAGAAGGTCATCAGACTAAGGTTCAAATAAACCTTTGTACAAGTGTAGATGTTACAGCTTTTAAACTGAGCTCCTGTGACCTCCTGATAAAACAGAACTTTGCAGGAAAATCTTTAAACACAGTGTTCTCAGCTTTGATTTCATTTTTCACATGAAAAACCCAAAATGTCTCATTTTCACCAGCTTCCATGTATTTAAGAAGTAACAGCAAAAGTGGTGAAATATCACTCCAAAGAAATCAAAAGAAGACTCCATAAGATCTCCTTAGTGTCTCAGCAGATCTTCCTAGAAAACAATGGAGACACAAATGAGAAAAGCTTCACAGATGCTTACACATCTCTTATAAAGTTACAGTCTCAATAAAGTCTCATACTGCTCACACATATTGAGTAAAGACAGAAATCTCAATACGAGCTTAACGATTTCTCATTCAAGACTATAGTGCTGTAAATGACTATTATAATATTTATCTGGGCCAAAAATATATTAAGTCTCTTTATTGTCTCATGCTATTTTTAATGTAGGAAATTTATGAGAAGTCTCCTGAGCAATCAACGAGAAACAGTAGCCTCTGTACAAGACAAATATTCTCCAGAAATCCGGATTTAAGCATGATCTCAATAAAGTCTCACACATGTCTACTAAATACAGAAATCTCAATGAGAGCTCAGTCATTTCTCATCCATTATGATGCTGTGAATGACTGCTGTCATTGTTCTTCTGGACTAAAAAGTATTTCATATCTTTTTCTCATAAGGGAATTTTAGGGGAATGACTATTAAGTCTCTTGAGACATCAAAGGGAAACATTTTCCTCAGTAAATGTCAGATGATCTCAGGTAGAACTCCAGAACTCTGTCATGATGGAACATTGATAACAAAATGACTGTGAAATGATGTAGAAGATGAAGCCAGTCACGTTGGATTAGGAAAAAGGAAAAAAAGTGAATATTTCTTTGTGCTGTTGATCCTATTGTAAGTGAAAGATGACCTGCTGTAGAGGAGATGGCATGGAGTCCACTGTCAGCCATCCAGGCTTTCATCCTGCTTGTCCACATTTGCAATAGATCACGAGTTGTGTTGATCTGATCCAAGCCGCCATGAGAGTGTGTGAGCTTGTGTATTATCTCATGCTGGACTTGGACGCGACTGGTCCGGCCAAATCCAGACAATGTCTCAAGGCCAGATAGAAGCAGATGAAGAGTGACAGCCCGGTTCTGGCTCTAGTTAGGCCTAACTTAGTCCAGAGGTGCCCTTGGGGGGCTGGGGGTGGACATGGAGGATCCTCAGAGCACTTTCTGACCCGTATTCAGGTCACTGTGCTGTCTCTGAGGGAACACAGAGAACGTTCCAGAGCAGCCTGTGTGAAAATGTCGTTATGGACTTCACAAATCATTACATTTCCTTTTTCTGTCATCCTCAGTATGTCATAACAACATCGCTTTAATTCTCTAAAGGATCACAGCCATCAGGCTTATTTATTTCAGTTTTATTCTCTTAAAAGTAAAGATAGAAGGTTCTTGCTACAGATGTTCATTTCATATGGTTTGAACTGTGCTAGTAAAATGTTAAAAGATCTGATACAATGTTTTGAAACCTGGGTTGAAAGGCGACCTATTGTAGCCATTCTCCAGAGGTTCATCCAATTGTCTGGGGGTCTTAATGTAATTTTTTACTTTAAGCACCAAACAGTCCCCTTTTTTAACCATTTGATACACTCAGATGGTTGGACTGCATGTACTCCTGCTCACCCCTCTTCCAAGAGCTTCCACAGCAGTTCTAGCCAATCAGAATTCAACTCTGTCATCATCACAGTCTCTCCAATTATTGATACACCATATTCAACATTAACTCTCAGTAACTCAGAGTTGAAGAATCGATTCTTTCGGAGTCGACTGGCCATGACTGTCTCCACTTGCACACATCAGCCCATGTGTTGTGATGGTTCTATACAGAACCAGTTTGAAAATGGTTCTGTATAGCACCAAAAAGGGTTCCACTACTATTATAAGCTTGACTGTTTTTGGTGCTATGTAGAACCTTTTCAAAAAGGTACTGTATAGAACCATGTAACATATTCCTCATCAATTTTAAGAACCAATTCACCATGGAAAGGGTCCTTTCAGTGTTCATGGTTCTATATAGAGAATATATCTTTGCTAAAGAACCATTGAAGAACCATCTTTTTAAGAGTGTATTTAACCATTTTCTTTATACTCTTAATCAACACTGTTCTTAAAGGTTCTTTAGTAAAGAAAATGGTTCTTTATAAAACCATGAACACTCAAAGAACCCAAAGGGTGCTTTCCATAGTGAAAGGGTTCTTCAGATTGATAAGGAAGGTGTTGTAGATGGTCCTATACAGAACCTATTTGAAAATGGTTCTATATAGCCAACAAAAGGGTTCTGTTGTAGTTATGATGTCAAGCTTGTAATAATAGAGGAACCCTTTTTGGTGCTATAGAACCATTTCCAAAAGGTGTATATATAGAACCATCTACAGCGAATTCCTTATCAATCAGAAGAACCAAAATTTTCTTTACTAAAGAACCCTTGAAGAACCATCTCTTTTAACAGTATAGGCAAGTGAATGTTTACATTCCAGTATTCATCTCTCTTTTAGGAAGAGTTTGGTTTTGACAGTCTTCAGTTGTTCTGACCCACTCAAACACAAAGTGGTTATCACACAGGTTCTGTTCTCTCTCTGGCTCACAAAGTCTTAAGCTGTAACTTTAGATCTATAAACAAACTGGAGTTAAATCTAATGAGTCTGCTTATTGTTTCTAATTAGTTTAATTGTTATTAATTGATATAATCAGTTAATTATAATTGGTCTGTGATTTGTTTTCAGTAGCGCATTGGTCCTGTCTTTCATAAACTGTAAATGTGTATTGCCCCTGTGGTTTAGTGCAAAATGCAGTATATGCGTATATCTTCCGCAGTGAAGTGCTACGTTATGGTTCAGAGGTCTTTTACAGCGGTGTGCTGTTAAAAGTCGCAGCCTTTGCTCTGCACTGAAGGGGACTGTGAGGTTCAGGCTAAAGTGCAGGATGGTGTAAAGTGCATGATGGCCAGATGAGCCTTGCTTTGCTCATTAGTGCAGCATGTGCTAGCCTGTTTGTTGTGGAGGTCTGTTTATGCAGGGCAGAGTGTGCCTGAATGTTTCTGATATGTACGGATACACACGATCAGAGTGAAAACATACAGACCTGAACACCGGTCATACATCCGCTTCATATCACCACAGTCATGAAGCATGTGAAGCAAACACAAGTTCTTTTGCTAAAGATCTGATATCTATTTACTAAATGATGATGATGTCATTATGTACTATATATATATATACACTCATTGTCCATTTTAGTTCCACTGAGCATACAGGTGCTCCTTGTAGTTTTACAATTACAGACTGTGGTTCATCTGTTTCTCTGTGTACTCTGTTCTTCAATGATCAGGATCCCACAGAGCAGCTATTATTTGGATGGTGGATCAGTCTCAACACTGCTGTGACATTGACGTGGTGGTGGTGTGTTAGTGTGTGAGCAGCTGGAGAACACCACATTAGTTCACTGTCCTCTATTAGACACACCTGCCTTGTTGGTCCACCTTGTAGATGTAAAGTCAGAGACAGCAGCTCAGCACAGTTTGTGTTGGTCATCTAGTCCTTGGCTGGTTGGTGAACTATTTTCACTATTAAACATCAGTAGCTCTGCTGTGTCTTATATGCTCACACCAGCACAACACACACTAACACATCACCACCGCATCAGTGTCACTGTAGTGCTGAGAGTGATCCACCACCAAACAATAGCTGCTTTGTGGGGTTCCTGACCATTAAAGAACAGGCTGAAACAAAGTATACAGATAAACAGATTAACTACAGTCTGTAAATTTACAACTACAATGTTTGTGTTTCAAGCACAAAGTCCTAAAAGTAGATAAGGAGAACCCAGTTAAACAAATGAGACAAAAATATTACACTTACTCATTTATTTATTGAGGAAAATGATCCAATATGACATATTTGTGAGCAGCAAAAGTACTTTGCGGCAATAACTGCAACTAAACATTGCCGGTAACTGTTCTTTAATCATTCTTTGGATTAGAGATGGGTTTGTAACCGTTTCCAGCCTGATGAGCATCAACAACTTTTTTCTGAGGTCCTCAGAAATCTCTTTTGTTCATGCCATGACACATTTCCACAAACATGTTGTAAAGAGCAGACTTTGAAAGATCCCTGTTCTTTAAATAAAACAGGGTGCCCACTCACACCTGATTGTCATCCCATTGATTGAAAACACCTGACTCTAATTTCACCTTCAAATTAACTGCTAATCTTAGAGGTTCACATACTTTTGCCTCTCACAAATGTGTCATATTGAATCATTTTTCTCAATAAATAAATGAGCAAGTATAATACTTTTGTCTCACTTGTTTAACTGGGTTCTCTTTTATCTACTTTTAGGACTTGTGTATTTATTTATGCAATTATACAAATTGTTATTTATTTATTTACATACAGAACCCTCCATAATTATTGGCACCCCTAGTTAAAATGTGTTAAAAGCCTTAACATAAATAAATTTTTTATTGCAGAAGCTTAATCTCACTCTGAAAAATTTGAGAAAAAAGCAACCTTCAACTCAAGTAGAAAAAAAAAAAAAAGAAAAAATCCTGACTAAGAAATAATTATTTCCCATAAAATGACCTGTTACACAATTATTGGCACCCTTAACAATTTCTTGGAAATAAATGTATTTGAACCATTTGTGTAATTTCTACTGTAGTTTATAAAGTGGACCAAAGTATCTAGGAACCTTTAATTAGTAATTCATCACTTCCTGTTTCCCTGGGGTATAAATATGGCGATACACAGAGGCCTATTTCTTTTACTCACTCTTAAACATGGGAAAGACAAGAGAACACACCATTCAAGTAAGGCAGATGTGTGTCAACCTTCATAAATCAGGCAATGGCTACAAGAAAATAGCCACTCACCTCCAGATGCCCTTATCTACAGCCAGAGCAATAATCAAAACGTTCAAAACATCTGGAACTGTGGCAAACAAGCCTGGAAAAGGATGCAAGTGTATCTTGCCACCATGCATAGTGAGAAGGATGGTAAGAGAAGTAAAAAGTTCTCCAAAGCTCACTGTAAGAGAACTGAATCAAATGGTAGCATCTTGGGGTTACAATTATAGCTCGACCGATATGGATTTTGGGGTCACCGATATGATACCAATAATAAAGAGAAAGAAAATGCCGATAACGATATATTGGCCGATATTTTTTTTACAATTTGTATTCATTTATATATATATATAAATGGAAATGAACATTTAACATATAACTTGTTTCAAATGCTTTTATTGTCAAAAGTAAAACAGTGCTTGATTTGAACATAATAATAAATAATGTAACATAAAAATTACAAATATTTTAACATATACTGAAGACCTGTTTAGAACAAACACAACTGCACATTTTACGACCTTTTAGAAAACTACATAAAATAAAAACATTTGTCAATCTTTTACATATGCCTGAAAACAAAACATTCAGGGAACAGTACTGTGCAATAATTTAATAAAGGTCAATAAAATAAAATAGTCATTTAAACTGAAACAGATGGAACAAAATTTATTATAGTTCTAATACTGCCAATTCAAAAGTGGCAAGTTGTAGTGCAGGAAGCACAGCTTTTCCGCATTCTCTCCTTTCAGGGCTCTACGCTTTTCTTCATATATATTGCCAATAGTGATGAAGACCCTGGATTTAGGCGCAAGAGCCTGAAGTCTGACTGCGCACTGAGTGGGGGGCTTGCTCCGGCTTCTGTGAGCACAGACGGGGGTTATAAAGCCTGACTGCCACAATGCTGCACTAGCTACTGGCATCACTCAGGCTCGCAGCTCGCCACGTTCTGATCAGAAATCAACTGATGCAAGCTGGTCACGAGACTCTACGCTGGTACCAGCGGAGAGTCTGCTAAGCGCTTCCCCATGTCCCTTTGCCTTACATCGGAAAATAGAGCTAAAATACGCTTTGAGCCGCAGTACTGTGATTACGTGAAGCCAAACGATTTGATATACCACTGTACCTGGTCCCACCCAAGGGTTACGAGTGCACTGGTTGTTTTTTCATTTCATGATTCACTCCACTATATGTTATAAATTAAACTAGAAACATGTTTTAATATTGAGCTGCAGTAGCAGTGTGTTCTTGGTCATGTTTAATCAGATTAGTTTACTTCAGACAAACAATACATTTAATTCATGGAAAATATGTTATTACTTAGAACTGATATATTTCATTGTGTGTTACATTGTTCTGGCTAAGGTTTTATTTTAGCAAGGTTATATGCCAAATTATATCTCGTAAATTGTATCTTGCTAGTTTAGCAGGTAGCTAAAGCTTTTAGCTCGAGGCAAGCGGGTTGGAGAGTTGAGTGGAAATCTTTAGCTAATGTTTATTTCACAAGCTACTTATAAACTTACCACTGACAAATATATGATGCCCAGGTCAGCAGTGTGATGCACAGTTCTCAGTCGCAGAATTATGCGTCTCCTCTAGCAGCTCATGCAACAGGCAAGCATGCTGCATGTGACCTGAACATGACTTGGTCTGCGGGCGCCCTCTGCTGGATTAGCGGCACAATTACATAATATTCCCAGCCCTCCAGGCGAGGAAAATCAAAAGTGTTTTGTTCTGCACCTACCGGCCAAATTTTGGCCGATAGGCGCAGAGCAAAACACTTTTGATTTTCCTTACCTAATTTTGGCCGATAGCCGATAGACTTTTAAATGCTATATCAGCCGATAATATTGGACGGCCGATATATCGGTCGGGCTCTAGTTACAATGTCTCCCAAACAATCATCAGGTGCTATCTACATGCCAACAAGAAAGCATTTTCTGAGTTATACTCATAAGTGTAAATGGGTGGAGTTTACCAAGCAGTACTGGGATTTTAACTGAGACCATGTGCTTCTGTCCGATGACACCAAGATAAAGCTTTTTGGCAACAAACACTGTAAGCGTAACACCAAGGATGAGTATACAGAAAAACACCTCATGCCCCCTGTTAAGTATGGGGGAGGATCGGTGATGCTGTGGGCCTGTTTCTACTCCATAGGACCTGGGGACCTTGTAAGGATACATGGGATCATGAACTCATTGAAATATCAGGACATTTTGAATCAGAATCTGGTGGCCTCTGCCCAAAAGCTGAAGATGGGTCGTCACTGGGTCTTTTAGCAATATAATGGCCCTAAATACGTGGCCAAATCTACTCAAAAATGGTTCATAAGGCACGAAATCAAACTCCTCTCATGGCCATATCAGTCCCCAGACCTCAACCCAATAGAAAACCTGTGCGGTGAGCTGAAGAGGAGAGTGCATATGAGAAGACCCAGGACACTGGATGATTTAGAGAAGTTGTGCAAAGAGGAATGGTCGAAGATCCCTCTTTCTGTATTCTCCCATCTTGTGAAGAGTTATAGGAAAAGGTTAAGTGCTGTCTTGTTGGCAGAAGGAGGTTGTACAAAGTACTCAACCCAGGGGTGCCAAAAATTGTGGCTCACATGATTTCATTCAAAAGATTTATTTCTTAATGAGATTTTTTTCTCACCAAATAAAGGCACTTGAATTAAAGGTTAGATTTTTCTTTAATTTTTCATTGTTGTCCTATATTATTAAAAAAAAAAAAGAATTTATTAGAAGCCAAAGAACACTTCTTAACTAGGGGTGCCAATATTTATGGAGGGCTCATATTTATGCAGAAATATAGAAGCTTCTAAAGGGTTCATAAACTTTCAAGCACCACTGCATATGCTCAGTGTAGATAATGTGTATATATCTTATCTGTTTTTCTTTCTGTTTGTCTAAATGATAGCTGGTGTGAAGCTGAGGCTGACCTAAAGCTTGTTGTAGAGTGTGTGTGAGTGTGTGTGTGTGTGTGTCTTAGAGATGGTGTATTCCTGTAGAGTGTGTTTATGTTCATGTCTCTTTTTGAAACATCTGCCCACATCTGCCCCTCTGTTGCTGAGGTCGTGATGCTGGGGACGGGCAGGTGTAGCCGTGGCTGCTGTCATTAGGCGACCAGCTGCGCTGTCACGTCTGTGTCATCCGTGACCCCTCGGTGACCTTTTGCTGGAGCACTGCTGAGAGAGACCTTGACGTGAGTCATGCACTGAATATCTATGAAGGACATGGACACACACACAATCACCTACACACACACACACACACACACACACTCTGCTGGAGCTTAGGACAGGTTCTTATCAGCCCTGCCAGTCTAAATGTGTTCAATCAACAAATGAAAACCACACTCTAAGCATTTTAATATAAATGAGAAATGGTATTGCTCAAATGTTTCTCAGGACTCATCAGAGACTTTCCTCCTATTGCTTAAGAGAAATGTAATGAGTCATAAGATATACGTTTGGCCAAGATAAACACTAAAAATTCACAGCATCATAAATCAGTCAGTCATTTCATCAATTAGTCAGTCAGTTAGTCAGTGTCTATCAATCAATTACTCACTCAATGTTAATCAATTAATCAGTCACTAAATGTTATGCAATCAATCAATCAATCAATCAATCAATCAATCAGTCAATTTAACTCAATCAATAGAATCAGTCAGTCAATGTCAATCACTCATGTTAATCAATCAATCAATCTGTCAGTCAGTGTCAATCACTCAATCACTCACTCAATGTTACTCAATCAATCTATCAGTCAATAAATGTTACGCAATCAATCAATCAATCAATCAATCAATCAATCAATCAGTCAGTCAGTCAGTCAGTCAATGTTAATCAATCAGTCACTCAATATTACTTCATCAGTCAATCAGTCACTAAATGTTGCACAATCAATCAGTCAGTCAATGTTACTCAGTCAATCAGTCATTGGCATTTAATAAATCTAAAAAATGAACACATTTGTGGGTGGAGCTATGGAAGAACATGTTTGTGGGCGGAGCAACATCATTGACTGTTATCTGTCTCTTTTCTTTGTAAATGCCATGAGAACAGTAAATGGAGAAAAACAGTGTTTCTGCACCTGTAGAGTGTAGGAATTTGTTTAGACTTGCACCAGGTGGTAACGTAGCTCGGGAAAGGGTAGAGCCTCTGCCCGCTCCCTCTGAGTGTAGCGGAAGTGTGTTTGCCTTTCCATTCATTCACTTTATTGTTTTGTTTAGTTGTTTTGGGGTTGATTTTTCATTATTTTCAGTTACTGCCCCCTTTCTGCACGTGATTTTAACCCGGAAGTGCTAGAATCTGTTTTTTTCCTTGAGATGGAGCTGCATTCCAGAGCACTTGTCTCTGCCCTCTGGCTTTCGTCGGCCCCATGACAAAAAGTTTTGATATTAGGATATATCAAATCTCAGACTCAATTCAGTAAGTAAGTCTGTTGCTCAATTAATCAATTAATCAACGTTCTATTAAGCCAGCAGATTGTTAATGAAGCTCTTCATAAACACACCTTTCAGAAGGATTAAAGGCGTAAGTCTTCAGTGGACGTATAAATGTCAGTCCCATCAACGTCAGCAATCAAAAAATTACCCAACTTCATTCGAGCAACAACAGCGTTCCCTGTCATAAAGAAATCCGGTTAGGAAATCGGCCTCATCTGCTTGTGATTATTGTCAATTAGATGTGCTGCAAAAAACCCTTGAAATGATATTGCACCGCTGTTCTCAGTGAACTCTGAAAACGACAAAATCTGTGATTTCCACAGGCCGTGCAGCTCTGCCATGCGCTGGATGACTTACAGCAACGCTGCATTTACGCTTCAATAACAAAAGCAGGAGAAAAACATGTCAGTGCGGTGAGAGCTAACCACTCTCATATGTTCGATAACATGCAACGGCATCAATCATAATCCTCAACATACTGTTTAGCACTCGACATATGGCCAGGAACATTATTTGGGATCCTTTCGGCCATGTGTGCGAGTGCTCTGCATGATTTAGATGTTTTGAGAGATGAGAGATTATGACCACAACAATCGTAAAGCTTTGTGTTATGTCTGAGCAGGCCAGTATATGACATTACCTTATTTGTCTCACCTGTCCATGCCCCACCCTACAGCCATGAGGTTGTAGCAATCCTATTCATCCTAAACTGCTTTACTGTGCTTTACTACACTCCTTATATTCATAATCCTAATCCTGCAGTAATCTGTTACAGTCCGCACACACAGATTACACACAGGAACATACATCACACTTATCATCTCATACAGACACCATCATTATCATCATTATCATCATTCAGACAGAGGAGAAACGTAATTAAACTCATGAATCAGTACCTGTAATAAGATTACAATAATCAATCTATCTATCTATCTATCTATCTATCTATCTATCTATCTATCTATCTATCTATCGGAGGTGTCAGAAGTAATGAAGTACAAATACTTTGTTACTATACTTAAGTAGAAATTTTATCTATACTTTACTGGAGTAATTATTTTCAGACGACTTTTTACTTCTACTTACTTTCAACTCCTTACATTTTAAAAACAGCCTCATTATTTCTACGTATTTCATTTTGGTTTGTCTACATTTAAAAAACATCCAGATAAGCTGCAGCATCCAGAAAGAATGAATGTGATTGTGGTTGGATGATAAGTATAAACATACCATTCTGATACCCTATTGGTAAGTGATCCATCGCACCTGCACGTCTCGTGTCTCATCACTCTCCAGTAAGCTCAGTACTACACATATATGGTCCACTAATATATTTGAAATGACTAAAATGTATTTATTTTCAAACGGTACATATGCAGCTGAAACAGGGAGCCAGTACATCCCAAAAAAAATCAACATTACCATTTTAATAACATTATAGTCATTACGGCTTTTAGAAAAAAAATATTTTGGGGGTGGGGGTGGGGTAGTGCACTATATGCCCCTGTGGCACAGCCTAAATTTTGGCATTTGTTTTCCTTACATTACTTTTACTTTTATACTTTAAGTAGTTTTGAAACCAGAACTTTTGTACTTGAGTAAGAAGCTTAAGTTGATGCTTCAACTTCTATAAAAGTCTTTTTAAACCCTAATATCTGTACTTCTACCTGAGTAATGAATGTCAATACTGTTGACACCTTTGCTATTTATCCATCCGTCCGTCCGTCTATATATCTATATATCCATCCATCCATCTGTCTAGCTTGCTGTCTGTCTGTCTGTCTGTCGCTTGCTGTTTTCTGTAGTCCTGATATGTGAGTTAGTTGTTTCTGTTCTGATAAATGAGAAATTTCAGTTCAGTTTAAAATCTCTAAATGTTTTTCTGTGCAAATGATCATGTTGCTGCTTGACCTCTCCTTTTCCAGGCCGTGGAGAATGAGAGCTGACGGCTGACCTAGCAGTGCCCCTGTGTATGTGTGAGAGGTTTGATTAAAGCTTTGGGAATTGGGGTGACACAGCAGGCCGGCGTCTTTCACCTCTGACAAGAGCATGAGAGAGAGAGAGCCAAAGAGAGAAAGAGAGAGAGAAAGAAAGAAAGAGAAAGAGAAAGAGAGAGAGAGAGAGAGAGAGAGAGAGACTTAGTCCATATTATAGACTAAGAGTAAACACCCCTTTTAAAATAGCAGGTTTTTGTGAGGACAGATGAATCATTTCAGAGCTTTTCTGCCGTTTACGTGACCTATAATCTGTCTAATTCAACTGAAAGACAAACTTAAACATAAATCACTTACAATAGTGTGGTTGCATAAACATTCACACCCTTAGACTAATGCTTTATTGAAGAACTTCTTGACTTGGCAGTCTCTGCCCATTTTTCTTTTCTAAAAGCACTGGCATTGGTCATTTCCTGTGTACATCCCTCCTCAGGTCATCCTACATATTTACAAATGGATTCAGGTCTGGACTCTGACTGGGTCAATTCAAAACTTTGATCTTCTTCTCCTGCCATTCTTTCGTCAGTGTGGAGGTGTGCTTTGGGTTGTTGTCATGCTGAAAGATTGACTTTTCATAATTTCCTGCACACTGACTAAAGCCCCGGTTCCAGGTGAAGAGAAACAGCCTCACAGGATAATGCTGCCTCCACCATGCTTCACTGTGAGTCTGGTGTTCTTTTGGTGATGTGCAGTGTTGTTTTTGCAACAAACATAACTTTTGGAATTACAGTGGAACCTTGGTTATTGTTTGTCCTGGTTATAGTACAGTTCAGTTATTGTCAACTTTTTTGGGGGAAATTTTGTTATTGTTCATCCACCCGGTTTTTGTTGGCATTCCTGCGTGACTTGCCGCTAATTTTGCAAATACAAAGCGCACATGTTCATCATTCATTCTGGTTTTGTTTCTCGTTGTTTGTCATTGATAATACTTAAAACAAACTAAAACACGTGAGACTGCAATGATGGCGCACAGCGTTACCACTTGAAAAAGGGTTTGAAAACAAATAGCAGCTGAGAACTCTGAAAAGGGATGTAGAAAACAAAGGCTACTGGCTGGACCACACCGGCACACTCTAAAACAGACCGTAAACCCATAACAGTGATGTTAAATGTTCGTTTATACATTTCATTATTTTTTTGTATTTATTTCTCATTGAACCCAGCGATGGACTGGCGCCCTGTCCTGGGCTTAGTTGAATAGTGTAATGCCCTGCCCTGCGCCCAGTGAGGGGGTGGGGGACTAACCGCGACCCTGATAAGGATTAAGCGGGTGTGATAATGAATGAATGAATGAATAAATTTCTCATTGATTACTGTGTGTAAAACTACAGTTTCTAGATTAATTGTATTTACATTATTTCTTATGAGAACTATTGCTTCAGTTTTTGTTTGTTTCAGTTAAAACTGAGGTTCCAATGTATGTCCAAAAAATTCAACCTTGTTCACTTCAGACTATAATACATTTTCTCTAAAGCTTTGAGCAAACCTGACGTAGGTATTTGCAAAATGTTGTTGGGCTTGGATGTTTTTCAAGGCTTCCATCTTGGTCTCAATTTTTAAATCACAAAAAGCTGGTATTAACAGGGGACATGGAGTGTGATGATGCTAAATGGTGGGTTACATCAGCTTCATAGCAATCTTAGGAGCTAAACACCTCTTAATGGACTACATCTTGGGGTAAATGCTATTCTTTGCTTAATTATTCATGTCCTGATTTAATCATAAAAACATAGATGCTAATGTCTGCTCTAGACTGTTTATATGTATTTTTTCTGAATGCTGATATCTGTGCTGTAATAATAACACTAGACTGTGTCTTTCTCTTCTCTCATATGTATTAGAACTGAAGTCACTGATCAATAAAGCTGATTTACTGATTCCCTACAGCTGTGAGAAAGACTTGATATGTGATAATGTGCAGAGGCTGGACGGCTGTACTGAGAGGAGAATCACAGACAAGCTGACTATGACTCTGTTAGTAAACACTGACCTGTATGTTTATACAGTTTATTGAGTAGATTTGTTAAGTAAACAAACTGTGGAGACATAATAAACATATGAGGAGTAAATATCATTTGAACAGCTTTTATGTATTATTTTGTTCTTGAATTTGCGTGAAATTTATATATTTTGTGTTATTTTAAGACTGTCGGAACCCCAACAGATCAACATGTTTATGAACCCTAGTCAGAAGACCTGTCTGTCCGTCTGTCTGTCTGTCAATCAATCGATCAAACAATCAAGTCAATTGGTCTGTCTCTCTATCTGTCTGTCTACTAATAAATCCTACTGTTACAAAGGTTTCTGTTACAGTGTCTGAGATTAAACATGGTCAGTATGTTAGGGAACTTCATTAAAGACCTGTTTTATTGTAAATCAGTTCTGTGAGTTTGTAGAAACTTCCGCAGAACGTCTCCTCCTGTAATCCTGCTTTGTTGTTTGTTTTGATGCATTCTGAATGGACGTCTGCTGACATTCTGCTTTTAATCATTTTAAGAACCAAATTTCAATTCAGTTTAAAATCTCAGAATTCTGTGCGGTTCTGGTCCAGACGCAGTGATGACTGTGAGGTTAATAAAAACCATCAGCCAGCCAGCGACTCTCTGCAGATCAGTACAGCTGATTTATTATGCTCTCTTAAAGGTCCTACATGTACGACTTTTAATCTTTAATGATCGCTGGAGTGTCTTTATCACTCAAATTAAATAATGCAGCGTCAATTGGTTTAAACTTCATCTGTACAGGTTTAGAGTTAAGTTCAAATGCCTGATAATAATGACCGCAGCAGTGGCCGAGAAACTAATGTGGAGTAGTTTTAAGTGCACGATGCCTCCTCAAAGATGTTCTTTATCACACAGTATAAAGACATCATACAAAGGCTGTGCGCCTCACAAGATATCTAAGAATATATACTACATATTATTAATAGAGCGAGAGACAAAGTATAGGAATCATATTCAAGGCGCAGAGCTTGGAGAGAAGTGCAGCCTGGACGAATGTTCATCACGCGTGCAGTTTGTAGACGGCTGATCAATAAATGCCAACAGCTTCCCTCACGTGCATGTGTTTCTTTCTAAACCCCAGGTGGCTTTTAATTGAATGAAGCTGGCGCATTTAAGAGTCCTTCGCTCTGTCCGAGAACAAAGGCTCAGAGGGGTGCAAGCTCTTGGTTTTGGAGTCTCTGTGGTGTCAGTAGTGGGATGTTACTCCCGCTTCTCACCTGCGTGATGCTGCATTGTTGTCTGGCTGTTATTGGCAGCAGGGCCTTTTCTACTCGACACCAGAGGCGTCCCTGGTGGCCTTTGTCACAGAAGAAAGAGAATGATCAATATCCCGGGCTAAACTCGACTTTCAAAGCCGATCGCGCCTTTCGTTTCGGAGGGGCTCGGCTTTAATGAATTTTCTTTCATTCCGCGCGAGTTTTTAAACATCAAACAATAAATCGGCCGGGGCACAGTAAAATATTTAGATCTATTGACTGCGGTTGAAAAATGTAGAGGGCGAAAACTCTGGTGGTTTGATGTTGATCCATTCTGAGCACTTTAATCCACCCGAGTGTTTCCTTTTATCTGCCTGGGCTTCTCCAAAAGAGGGAAAAAGGGCCTCAAGTATTCTCAGACACGCAGCAACTCTCCTTTAAAAAAAAATAAAATAAGAAAAACGAGCGCACACCTCGGCCGCACATACTAAAGCCATCTCGGCTTTGGCGTACTTTTCTAATTGTGAAGCCCTGGCCGCGTGCTGATGCAACGCCCCCCACGCGCTTGGCTAGATGATAAAAATTACATCACACGCTGAGAGAGGGGCCTACAGAAGTTTGCTGACCACAGTGGGGATATTGACAAAATATTATTACGCAGACATGAGAGGAGCCTCTGCGAGAAAGAAAAACAAAATGAAGGAGACCAAAGCCACAAGATTACACAGACTACCGTGTGTCTCAGAAGCTGCCTCGTCTTCACACGCTTCTTCTTCTTCTTCTTGTTTGGTAAAGAAGATGACACGCCTGGAGATCAAGCGCTGCCTCGCTTTCTGATTAAATTCATGTTGCAGTCTCGGCCACAGAAGGAACCTTTCATAAACTTTGCAAGCGTGGCCTCGCGCCCTCTTCTCCTCGCCTTATGAAACTCAGAGTTAGGCTCAGAGACGTCTCCAGCCAGGAGATGGGCATGTGGATGTCAAGAACACTTTCCGGGCTGGACCAGCCTCCCCAGAGTAATGCAGTGATCTGTGATTTGATTGGCTGATTGGGTTTGGGCTGTGAAACTTCCTCAAGCCAACAGTCCGAATCCTGCCTCGAACATTCCCGCGTCCGGGTCTGGTGCAGTGTTGGTGGAAAATAAGAACATCCTTCTACATTTATTTCACGTTTACTTTGGTTTTTCCATCATTGAAGAAGCGGCTGTTACAGGGATGGATTTTGATGTTGTTTCATGATGAAAAGACTAAAGCCATGATTTAGATTTCAGATGTTAGAAAGGGTTCATGTGTCATTGCTGAGATTCATAAATGCAATAAATATAACCAATCTTTACTGAAACAGCTGAGGTCATCATCATCATCACCGACGTCCCCTGTTTGGAGAATCTGGGCTTCTTTGTGGGGAAATAATTACATCATCATTTTCACTCATCTTAGAAATACTGACAGAAGTTAAAGGCTATGGTAGTCTGTACACATCAGTGTTACACACATTCAATAACAATTACAATCTCTCCAAAGATATTACGTCAGAGTGTAAAAAACTTCACACACTGCAGATTCATACTGGATTAGTTTCTCTACAATCATTACTATCATAGTCCAGAGTAATTCATACTGGATTAGTTTCTCTACAATCATTACTATCATACTCCAGAGTAATTCATACTGGATTAGTTTCTCTACAATCATTACTATCATAATCCAGAGTAATTCATACTGGATTAGTTTCTCTACAATCATTACTATCATACTCCAGAGTAATTCATACTGGATTAGTTTCTCTACAATCATTACTATCATACTCCAGAGTAATTCATACTGGATTAGTTTCTCAACAATCATTACTATCATACTCCAGAGTAATTCATACTGGATTAACATTTTCATGTCCAACAACATGAATGAACAGAATAACCAAAAATCATCAAACATTGCGTAGTTTCAATTTACATGAACATGTAACTTTTACACTATTGTGATGAATTAAGATAACTATATAATATATAATATAAAATCAGTGACAGTACTTAACTAACAGTCTCAGATTAAACTAACTCAGCTTGAATCAGGCTAAAGTTATTCTGAGGTGAAGTGGAGGATGGTCATAAAACCTCCCGTTCTTTCATGTTGGAGGTAATAAATGACTCTGAGTGAGGTATATGTGTGTGTGCGTGTGTGTGTGTGTGCCTGGCTGGCTGGCGTGACAGCCTGGCCTTGACATTAAACATCTGTTCTGTGATTCATTTGATTCGGGATGTGTAGTGACACTGAGGCACATCTGCCTGTGCGTAACTCCCCCCCGATCCCTCCTTCCTTGTTTCTTTCCCTCTGTCTCTTTTTTTGCCCCCTATTCCCAACCTCTTCAGCCTGGTCCTCATCAACAGCCTGGCCACGCAAACGCTTTTCTGATGATGCCATCATTTTTCCTCTTCTTCTGTGGTTACTACTTCAGCGAAGTGACATCTACTTCTTCCCACATTTGCGAAGAAGGCAGAAGAGCAGATGCGAAGCCTTGGGGGACTCAGTCATGGCAAACACAATGAGGCTCAAAATTTCCTCCCGGCTCACTAACATCATGCTAATGCAGTCCAAGTTCACACACATGAGTCATAGAGCGTCTGAGTATTAATCTGTTCAGGAAGGAACCTTTTCAGGGGAACAACTTTCAATTAACATTAGAAGTTCATGCACAACAAGAGCCAAGTTATTCTCAATCACTCTCTTTAGATATTAGGCTAATTTAGCACCTTTTAGTTTTACTGATATAGCTCATTTATAATCCCTTATTAGTCCCACAAAGGGGACATTTGACCCATTTAACCCATCCCTGCAATGAAAAACACTCTACTGAACAAACTAGGCTGTGAGAGCATGTGCACAAAGTAGTGGCCAGCCCTATCCATGGCACCTGGGGAACAGTTGGGGGTCAGGTGCCTTGCTCAACTGCTTCAGTCACCACCAGACCACAGTTTAAGGTAGAAATGAAGCATAAATAAATACACATAAAAGTAAAGTAATACTACATATTCTTGCTAAAAATGTTAATGTTTACATTCACCCTTAAAGAGATTCTTCAAGGTTTCTTTAGTAAAAGTAATAGTTATATACAAAAGCTCATTGTCATATAAAATCCTGAATCTCAGATTATTAGATTATTTCATTTGGAGTTAAATTACTAATCAAACAGCATCAACATCTAAACAGGTTGGAATTTGACAGTGTTTCCTTTTTGAATTAAATTTTTAACAGAAATAAACGTCAATCTACAAACTACAATCTAATTTTTGGAGATGCACTAATATAAAAGCTTCACTTTGACACAAAAGCTTTAGCCAGATATTTCTTTTAAAAATAGTTCTATGGGCAGAATTTTTAAATATAGTTTTGTACACTGTAAAAACTAAATGTACTCTTTCCATGTAAAGCCTTTATTTGAGAATCTAGAAACTCCTATGGGGACCTTTAACTACTCCACTGGGTTTCCATAAAGGACCATCTTTTTAGGAATATATCCTTAAAGGACGATCCTTTAAGGAACTTGAGGAACACTATGAGTGCTTCAAACAGTAAAACAGTTTAATGTAAATTTACATTTAAACACTGGCGGCTGTGTACACAGTATTCACACTGTAATATACTTTTGAACTATGGTTTCTTACTGTTGTTTTAAAGAAATTACATTTCAGTATATACAGGGAAATAATGGCAATACAGCCTCCAGCTGTGTACCATAAGTTTACAGTATATATATATTACAGTGGAACCTCTGTTATTGTTTGCTCTGGTTATTGTACAATTCGATTACCGTCAATGTTTTTCAGGGAAATTTTGTCCCAGTAATTGTTCATCTGCTCGGTTTTCATCATTGTGCCCACGTAACTCAAATAAAAAAATAAAGCATCCACCCACATGTTGGTCGTTCATTCTGACTTTGTATCCCATTGTTTTTCTGGTTTTGTTTCTCGCTGTTTGTCTGCAGGGCCAGTGCTCCACTTCCGCGGATCAAGTGCTGTGCATGGGGCACCACGTGTTCGTTTCTTCAGCACTCGCCCCCAATGCCACTTTGTTTCTCACTTTGTTTCTCGCTGTTTCTCTGGCTTTGTTTCTCGTTGTTTAACTGGCTTTGTTATTCATTGTTTCTCTGGCTTTGTTTCTTGTTGTTTATCTGGCTGTGTTTCACGTTGTTTGTCTGGCTTTGTTTTTATTTGTTTATCACTTTGTTTCTCATTGTTTCTCTGGATTTGTTTCTTGTTTATCTGGCTTTGTTTCATGTTGTTTGTCTGGCTTTGTTTTTATTTGTTTCTCACTTTGTTTCTCATTGTTTCTCTGGATTTATTTCTTGTTATTTCTCACTTTGTTTCTCATTGTTTCTCTGGCTTTGTTTCTTGTTTATCTGGCTTTGTTTCATGTTGTTTGTCTGGCTTTGTTTTTATTTGTTTCTCACTTTGTTTCTCATTGTTTCTCTGGATTTATTTCTTGTTATTTCTCACTTTGTTTCTCATTGTTTTTCTGGTTTTGTTTCTCGCTGTGTGTCTGCAGGGCCAGAGCTCTGCTTTCGCGGATCAAGTGCTGTGCATGGGGCACCATGTGTCCGTTTCATCAGCACCCACCCCCAATGCCACTTTGTTTCTCACTTTGTTTCTCGCTGTTTCTCTGGCTTTGTTTCTTGTTGTTTAACTGGCTTTGTTATTCATTGTTTCTCTGGCTTTGTTTCTTGTTGTTTATCTGGCTTTGTTTTTAGTTGTTTCTCACTTTGTTTCTCATGGTTTCTCTGGATTTGTTTCTCGTTATTTCTCTGAATTTGTTTCTTTTTGCTTCTCTGGCTTTGTTTCTCTGGATTTGTCTTTTATTTGTTTCTCACTTTGTTTCTTGTTGTTTCTCTGGCTTTGTTTCTTATTGCTTCTCTGGTTTTATTTATCTGGATTTGTCTTTTATTTGTTTCTCACTTTGTTTCTTGTTGTTTCTCTGGCTTTGTTTCTCATTGTTTCTCTGGTTTTGTTTCTCATTGTTTCTCTGGCTTTGTTTCTCTGGCTTTGTTTCTCATTGTTTCTTGTTAATAATGCTCAAAACAAACTACAACACGTCACACTAAAGCGACGGCATGCAGTGCTAACACTTGGAATTGTGTGTGAAAACAATGAGAACAGGTGTACAAAACACAGGCTGTGGCTGGACCACACTGGCACTCTCTAAAACAGAACATAAACCATATAACACATAAGAGTGATGTTAAATGTTAATTTATCCATTTAATTAGTCTTTTGTATTTATTTCTCATTGTGTTCTGTATGTAAAACTATAGTTATTCTATATAAAATGTACTTTTGTTAATATTGTGGAGTGTCTGGAACAGATTAATTAGATTTACATTATTTCTTACGGGAAATATTGCTTCAGTTATCGTTCATCTCAGTTATCATCAGACACATTAGAACAGATTAATGATGAAAACTGAGGTTCCACTGTGGAATTATTTCTATGTTCTATATTACGGTACTGTTTTGTAGACGTTTCCATATTGCTGAATTAAAAGTAAAAGTCAATAATATGATTTTTAAATTATTACTTAAATTGTTTAGCACACTGAAACCAGCCTTCATCATAAACTCAGCAGTAACCCATGATGTCTGTTGAAATTTGATTCTATGGGCTGATGAGCTTATCAGAAATACCATCATCAGTAAAACATGTTAAATGCTTTGAAATATATATTTGAGGTAAGAATTATATAATAAAGCAATATGAAATGAAATTGAGATGAAATGTGAATTTATTAAAACTGCAAGAACTTCTAAGAAAACTGCTTCCAGTGTGCAAATACCAGTTAACTACTGTATAATCCTCCATGTTAAGCTCTTTACTAATCAGAATCTCTCAGAATGCACCATGTTTTACAGTAATCAACTGAATTTAAGGAAACAGTAGATTACTGTAGGAGTTACACTGTAAATGTTCAGCAATTGTGTGTATATTGAGCTTTTATTGCTATGTATGTACTTTTAATAGTTCTAAATAAGCTCTTCTGATATTATTTTAGCATATGAATCAAATAAAAAATCAAATAATCTAATCAAATAAAAAAATGACTTCAGTAAAGGAAACAAATCTAGGTCCATTCTAGAAATTAATCTAATCAAAAAAAAAAAAAAGATCTGTTCTAGAACTAATTGAATCTAAACAAGCGTCCAGTCTAAGAACAAAACATCCCATTTCAAGGGCAATTTCAAGTAATCTAGATATCCAGTCTTATAAATCAATAAGACTAAAAATAAGTCTAGTCTAAGATTCAAGTTCAAAAATAAGAAATGAATCAGTCTTAGAATCAAGTCTAGAGATATGTGAGCATACCTGTGAACCCAGCCTAACAATGGATCTAGTTTAAGAAAATAAATCTTTAAAATGTGTTAGAAATCAATCCTGTCTCAAATTCAGTCCAGTGAAAGAAATAAGTCTAATCTAAAACTGAATCAAATCTTAGAAGTAATTGAGTGTAGAAATAATCAAGTCTATACATGAGTCCAGTTGAAAAATTTGACCAGTTCAGAGAAAAGTCTTTAAAAATGGATAAGAAATCAATCCCATCTAGAAACGAGACCAGTAAAAGAAATCCAATCTAGAAATTAATGTAGTCTTGAAATAAGCATGTGTAGACATGAGTGTAGTCTACAAACGTAATCAGAAAAAATATTTAAAAATACATGCTATTTAAAATGTAATCCTGTCTAGAAGTTCAGTAAAGACCTAGAAATGAATCCAGTCTTAGAAATCTATTCTAATATATTTGACCATAGATGTGAGCCCAGTCTGGCAATGGGTGACGTCTAAGAAAATAAATACGTAAAAATGTGTAAGAAATCAATCATGTCTCTGAAGTCAAATCTAGAAATTAATCTAAATCTTAGAAATATATGAGGGTACAAATAATGAACCATAGACACAGATTCAGTCTAGAAATAAGACCAGACTAATAAAAAATAGCCTTTAAAAATGAGTAAAAAATCACTCCTGCCTTGAAACCAGTGTAGTAAAAGAAATAAGCCCAATCTAGAAATTAATCTTGAATGAAATATAAAATCAAATCTAAACATGGGTCCACTCTAGAAATGAGAGAGTTTAGAAAAAAGTTTTTAAAAACTGGTAAGAAATCACTCCTGCCTAGGAAGTAGTCCAGTAAAATTCAATCTAGAAATTAATCTTGAATGAATGAAAATATAGAATCTACACACAACTCTAGACGAGAAATGGGACTTAAAATATGTCTTGTTTAAAATGTAATCCTCTCTAAAAAGTCCAGTAAAACAAATAAATCCAATCTAGAAAACAAAGTGTCAAATCTGTCTAGGACCACGCCTTCTGCGCATGCGCGACCGTCAGTCAATTATATAAACATCTTAGTTTTGAAACAAGATAATAATTTATATTTAAAAACGAGCAACTGAGGAGAACCTGATGTTCTTCTCGAGTAAATATCTTCCAGATTGTATGTATATGTATTTACAATTCTTAAACGTCTTAAATGAAGTTAAATGTTGTGTAAACAAAGCTAACCTCGCTAGCTAAGCTCCGTTTGTGAGTCTAATAAAGCTTATAGTTTAAAAACAGTAACACTGAGAACTATAACAATGTCTCTTTATGCATAACATAAAGCAGCTGAATAAATACAGAAGATAACATATTTAACTAACTGTGGCCTCATTTTCGTTGTTGGAGGATTATTATTATTATTATTTTGTTACATTTATTTCCTCATTTTAGTGTTGAGGTTCACAGGAGCTGCTGTTGGAGTTCATGGCCAATAGGGGGCAGTGCAATACCAGCGTCTTTCAGCACAGCAAAGGCAGCAGGTTTTTCTCTTTATCTGCATCTACTTCTCCATCACATCCTACAGCTTCACTTTCTGAACATCTTCCCACAGTTATTGTTTTGTATTAATTTAGAACAATTATCCCTATATGTGTGTGCTTATATGACCCTGTTGCCTGTGTTTAGAAATATAAATACACTGATAATGCAGAAGTAAATCTCAGTGGAAGAGAATGAAGCCGTTTAAGTCAGACGCACCTTGCGATTGTTCTTTAGAACAGAGTTGCAAATGCAACCTACGCTCATTCTAAAACTGCTCCATTCAGGCACATTTAACATATAATGCCACATATCATCAAAACAACCGTGTCATTTTGCTTCTTTTTCTCTCACAGGCTTGCTCTGGCAGCTCTGAGGAAGGCCGCTCTCATGCAGATGCCATGGCATTTCCCTCAAGCCATTTGGATTCCTGCGCCCACTGAAAGCAATTAAAAGGTATCTGAAATCCTTAGAATCTAATGGGTTAATTTCTAGGGCTAATGCACACCGTGTCGGCACAGTGCACTCTCTTTTGTTTGCTTTGCAGCTGAGCTTAAGATGGACTTTATATTGACTGTTGTCAAGTTTGTGTATGACGAAACTCGGGAGCACGAGAGCGGTGGAGGTCTTTTTGTTAGGGATTTTTCATACTTTCTAAAAAATTGTATTTATTTCTAATAAAGGAAAGCAGTTTTCCAGCCCCGATATTCATTGCCTCCACTCAGAATTAGAGATTTATTTGCTGTGGAAAAAAAAATCAATTAGTGCTAAATTTATTCATGGATTTCTGGGCCTTGCGATCAATGCTAGTCCACTCAGGAGGGCTCCCTGGGACCTGGTTCATCCCACTTAATGTGTTTGAAGGGGAATTACCATTGATGTTGTTTTCCCTTCCTTTAGGTCAAAGAGCACAGTGAGCTGTCATGACCTAACGTCACCGGGGAGAGTCTCAACTCGCCGCTACCCACAATGCACTTGGACATGAGAGGGACTGCTGGGATGGCCAGAGGTGGAATATTGTCAGGTTAGCGGTGGGTTGTTATTGGAAAAAACAAACAACAACAAAAAGCACACAAATCTGCCCTCGTTCTTTATAGTCGCAGCGGAGCCTAAAAATACATGAAAATGTGTGAAAGAGATAAAAAAATGCAATGCTGTTGCTCATTTTACACTAAAATCATTTTTTTAAATTGTGTAGTGAATTAAAGAAGTATAAGTAGGCTACTGAATCAGAATTCTAAGTAATTTAGCTCAGTATTGCATCTTCACTGACCTCAAAAGTTTAAGACGCTTAAGACTTTAAGTTAAAACTGCAGATCTTTTTGTGCACTGTTGATATTTACAAGCTCAAAAGTTAGTTATTTGTACTCTAAATTGATAAATGCTGGGACATACTCCATCGAGAATTGATTAATTAAGATGGTGAAAGATTCTCACCACACACAGCAGGAATAACAAGCAGCTTTTTGCACCACTAATAACCAGCGAGCTGTAAAAACTGGCCGTGCTTTTTTTTTAAAAGGCTGCACCGCTAATCAGCCCGTGCCGATGTCTCTATGATGACGGTGATATTAGAGGCCCCGGTTTATTAGTGCATTATTTTTATCCTCTCAAATTCGTAAACAGCTTCATTATTGATCTTGAACAGTTTCTGCACTTAGGCTGTATATCCAGGTCAATTAGAGATATTTAGGCATTTGCAAATCATTTTTCTCTCTCAGATCCTGAGGCTCTGAAAATGCACTTTAGCCCCTAATAGCAGAGTGTGGATCCTCAGAGGAGCTTGACATCTTGATCCGCTACAGAGAGTAAATGATAACCGTTTCCGTATAAATACTGAAACCTGCGGGGGAAAGTTTAACCCAACAAACCGGCCCGCTGCACCGCAGAACGCCCTCTCTGCCTTCTACGGCTGTTTTTTTAAACATTAAATACACGCTCTTTCAGACCACTTAATGACGGGATTGAAAAATGTTGAGATAATACAGCGCGGTAGGTGCTGTAGACAAAAATAGCACAGGATATTTCCGCTGCATGCGGTTCACAGCTTTTGCAGAGCGACTGATTAATTATATGCTTCACTCTTATGTTGAAATTTAGCAACCGTTGCTGAGAGAAATGTAACATAACCTGTAAATTGTTTTGCGTGCACTCCAAAGCATATATATGTGTGCACAATAATATATAACATGCATAGATAACATTCAAGTGGTTCAATAATGCATTGTGGTTGTAATATATATATATACATACACACACACACATGTACTGTTTGTATTGATGATGCTTGATAAATTAATATCTGGTATAATTAAATCCTGGAAAATCAGGATTATTATTATTGGCACCATATTGAAATCCTATCTATTAATTTTGTGTTCTACTATTAGCTTGTACAGTGCTAATTTTCCTGCTTCTAAACCCCACAGCATCCTCTGCTGGCCCCTCTGTGTCTTCATCTAAAACACCTGCACTATTGCATGAATTTTACATTAAATTAAATTAAAATAATTTATTGTACTAATTATATCAGCCACATTTGTGCATGATTATTTATTGTATTGGACCTTAAGCAGTATTTCAGTGAAGGTAATACACTGTTTAATTCAGCGCAATTAACAACATGAACGATAACAGTAAAAAGCATGAATGCAATACTAATTATTTCACAACTCTGTGTAGTGTGGTGTGTGTGTCGTACAAGCATGTCAGTGCATGCCCTGAAGCTTTAAACATTGTGATGTTGTTCTAAATGACACTTTGACAGGTTCCTCCTACTTGCATCCAGCATCTTCCCACAAACTGTGATCTAAATCAAAAGGGAATTAGATGGAATAGGGCAAAAAAAAAAAACAGTATATGCGTAAAAATATGAGCAATTCAAGTGGCGCCGGAGCGGAGATGTTATGATTATGTTCTCTTATATAAAAAATAGTCATATTCCTGTGCTGCGGTAAGGTCAGGATGCTCATAGCCTGTTCTTCCTCCCTCTGGTAAAACTTTATTTCTGTTGGAAATGTAACCAGGCCAGTGGCAGTGGAAAAAAAGGCCTCCGTTCTTCGCTTTTCTTTAATAAAACATTCACTTCAGATTTATTTTCATTGTCTGTGATCATCCTTTTTCTATACCGCACGCTTTCAAGTTTGCCTTGTTGTGATGAGCGGAGAAATTGACCCGTGTTCTCCGCGTCGTATGAGAATACCAGATCAAACAGGTGCTTTTTCTCTCGTCTGATCAGCTGCTGTTGTTCTACGCCAGAGCGTGTGATGCAGCCCTCAAGTGCGCAATGGATATTCCCCCTACGCGGACCCCCGATTTAATCGCTGCAGGAGATCAATTGTATTGGAGCTTTGTGTGGAATATGTATTGTGTATCAAAAGGGTCACTTTTAGCCAGTGGTTTCATTTACAAAGCTGTGTACTAACACTAAAGCTAGTGCGACTTTATTTGTCGTCCAGAAGCTGTGGGCAAAGTAGTGCTGGCTGATATCTCTCTCTCTCTCTCTCTCTCTCTCTCACACTCACACACACACACACACACACACACTCACAATGATATGCATGATGTAGGAGCTTTATATAAGGGATGCGCAATATACCGCTGTTTGTTATTATTTGCTGATAAATGGAAAATCAAAATTAATGTTATCTTGATATTATAGCTGATCATTTTGACTGATATATTAAATTATTGTCATAATTCTTCTTCTTCTAAACCCATTCTCTACTGCCCACTCTGAGTCCCTGTAACATTTACTGACAGCTGCAATGTAACTTAAATTTTGTCATTATTTATCATTATTTACATTAAAATAATTACTTAGTAATATTATAAATATTAATTTATACTTATTTACTATTTCATATTGGTGCATCTCATATACTGTATATATATGTGTGTGTGTGTGTGTGTGTGTGTGTGTGTGTGTGTGTGTGTGTGTGTGTGTGTGTGAGTGTGTGTGTGTGTGTTAGTTAGTGTGTGTGTGAGTGTGTGTGTGTGTGT